>CAIGQV010017043.1:340865-355647 GCA_903798115.1 Danio jaintianensis | reverse complement strand
TGAACATACCTGGCAATAAAGCTCTTTCTGATTCTGATTCTGAAAGCCCTTAAATGGTGTCAAAGGTGAATCCACAGAATATGGCAATTCATAACCATAATTCAATTATATGCCTCATGTGGTTGCTGGGTTATTTCTATCAGCCTGCTACATGATATTTTGCTACAAGAACACATATTGTGCAGTTATGCTAAGCCGGTAGGCAAGGCAGCCCAGGCTCACATTAAATAGTTCACTATGATAAGCCAGTTGGCAGTAGCCAAGGCTCACACATAATTTAGTTCACTAGTGTTAAGCCGGTTCGCTAAGTAGCCGAGGCTCACACATAGTCAAGTTCACACATAAGCCATTCGGCAAGGCTGCCCAGGCATACATAGTATAGTTCACTAAACCGGTTGGCGAGGTAGCCCAGGTACACATAGATAAGAAACATTTGGTTCCATAGCCCATGGTGGCAAAGAACTAAATAAACACGTCTTGGCGATATATCTGCTTTTTTTTATATCTGTTTTCTCTTCCGTTTTCTCTTTGTTTAACTGAAGAAAGTTTTGGCACATCCAACTGTTAATTTCATCAGTGCATTGGGAGAGGGTGTCAATAGGGCTGTAGTCATTAGGCAACAAGGCTAAGTAGATCTGTAGGTCATCAGCACAGCTGTGGTAGGAGATTTGTATTTTCTTTCTCATTATTTGGCTCAGTGGGAGCATATAAAGGTTGAAGAGGAGAGGTGCCAGAATCAAACTTTGTGGACTCCACATGTCATGGGTGTCCACCTCGACCTATGGTCACCTATACTGACATAGTAACCTCTTCCTTCAAGGTAAGGTCTGAACCATTTGAGGACGGTCCCAGAAAGCCCTACACTGTTTTCCAGCCTATTTATAAGTATGCTGTGATCGACAGTGTCAAATGCAGCATTGAGATCAAGCAATACCAGCACTGTTAGTTTGCCTGAATCCATATTTAGGTGAATATCATTGATTATCTTTATAATAATAGCAGATTTCAGAGTTCGATGGCATAAATTGATGACACCATTACCGCCAATCTGTCTAGTGAATGACACTGTCTCATCCATGGTATCACGTAAATGTATATGGCAGGGGTGGGCAAACTTGGTCCTGCAGGGCCGGTGTCCTGCAGAGTTTACCTTCAACCATAATCAAACACACTTGCCTATAGCTTTCTATTGATCTTGAAGACACTGCTTAGCATGTTCAGGTGTGTTTGATTAGTGTTGGAGCAAAACTCTCCAGGAGCAAGTTTGCCCACCCATTATACTGTATATGGTATGACACTAAATCCTCAGAACTTATTTCACGCATATTCATAGTCCTACGCAACGACCCGCTGTTGAAACATGGTCTTGTTAAAACATGATGCTCGTTTACGATATGATATCTCTCACCAATGCTTCAATGTCAACATGCCTTGTTGGTCGTGGACCTAAAGGATCTGCAACATTTGAGGTTGACAACTGATGGATGTGTTGTTTCAATATTACACCTACCATGTGTTGCATGACTAGTTGATGGGCATTCATCTTCAATAGCGTCATCTAACAGTCGACTGTTAGCGTCGGCAGAAGGATAAGTTTCATCAGTTAGCATACCACCGGTCTGTTAATTGCTTAATACAGATTGTACATATTCAGTCAAATTTAAATTCAATTACTGTTCTTATTACATTTCTAACTTTTGATAAGATAACATTTTTATAGCTCTTTGCAGTCTAACTGACAGAGATTGGTCTGGTTTGTTTTTGTATGTATCATTTGCAAGATTTTCATCATTCATTGTAATTATTTCTTAATTATTACTTTTATTTCTTTATTATTATTATCATTCAACTAATGTAAAATGTAACAATGCACAGATGATGAGAATATTCCTATTTAGGAATTATTTATGCAACACTGAATTGTCAATTGAGCAGAGTAGCAAAGTAATTAAATGATGCTCGCGTTCGCTCTTGACTAGCATATTCCTAAGTTCAAACATTTTCTCATTCATACGTTGCTGTTGTTCAGATAAGAGATCTGTAACTGTAACATAGTGCGGACAACAGAGGTGAGGATTTGATTGCAGACACTTTATTAATAAGAGTAGTCAGGCAGGCAAGGATCAATCACAGGAGCAAACAGAATCATCAAGGGCAATCCAATTAAAGGCAAGAGATCGGTTCAGGTGGCTAACATCAAAAATCAGTAAACAAAGCAAAGATCAAACACGGCATGGGAAAACAAGGCAAGTAAAACGCACCGTAAAGGTTACAAGTAACAACAAGACTCAGCCCTGTGTGTGCAAGTGTGGTGTATTTATGGTCCATGTAATCAGTTCATCATGATCCTCCGGCTTTGTGAGTGTAATCAGTGTAAAAAAGGAACAGGTGTGTGTGAGGTGCATGACAGGATTTGTTGTTTGTGTGGTGGCAGAATTGTAGTCTGACTGAAAGTGAAGGTTCTCCAGCGATCTGCAGTAGCTAGATCGCTCATGACTGTGTTATGTCCACTAACTGAATAAATCAACACGAGGCAGATGTAGGAACTCAAGAGAAGTTTTTTTTATTCCACGTTATCCAGCAACTGTCACCACCATACACTTCTTCACTTCCTAAAAATGTTCTATCTCTTTCGTTTTACAGGGACTCCTAATGCCAACAATTTAACGTATTGTAACTAACATTCTGTATCACACGTTGATTTTGGACAATAGATTCTGATAGCGCATTCAATTTTACCTCATGTCTGTCCAAATATTCACAAATTAAATAATAAGCCAGTGAATTGATATCGTTGGCGCTACAGGCTTGTTGCCCATGTGGGGTGCTGTGTTAGTTCTGGGACTAAGACTTCTTCGTTTTCTTCCGTGTGTTCTTCTTCTACTGGTGCTTGAAAGGTATACGACGGATGATGAGTGCCTCCATGTGCTGATTCATAGCCATCGTTGGAACCATCTTGATCACTTCATATGTCTGTATAGGATTAAAAAATAGTGAAGTCTTTAATTTATTGTTTAGAAATTAGTGGTAAGCAAAAGCTAAACAATAAAAATATACAGTATTAGTATTAATTAATTTAACTGTATGTATGAATTTAACAGTAATCATATACGTACAAACATTTTAACTTTTTAGGATTAATCTGATTAAAGTCAACATTTTTATAATAAATTAAATAAGTCGTTGACACGGTGGCTCAGTGGTTAGCGCTGTCGCCTCACAGGCTGGGTCAGTTGGCATTTCTGTGTGGAGTTTGCATGTTCTCCCAGTGTTCACGTGGGTTTCCTCCAAGTTTCCCCCACAGTCCAAAGACATCAGGTATAGGTGACTTGAATAAAGTGAGAGTGCAATGATGCTTGTTGTGCCATTAATGCTTGTCTAGCGTTAAGTTGATAACCTCAATTGGCGCTAAATTAGAAGAATGAAAAATAATTTATTAATATTACATTCAAGGCCCAAGTAGAAGCATCCTACAGCCATCAATTCCGTCTATATAACCGCCTCTCATGTGGCCCGGACGTAAAGCGTTCGGCTTCAGACCAATGCATTTCCAAAACAGGTTTGAAGCTGAGAAACGCAAAAATATCTAAATTTATTTAAATTAATTTGTGTCATTCCTGGCATTCGGTAATATTTCAACTTGAGCAAACTCATTTTTTAAAACTGTATTGATTATATTTTTAAATAGCCTACATAACTTTCAAAAAATTATATTTTCCCACCTCAGGCATTAAAGCCTTTATATTATTTTCTGTTTTATTCTTATGTAGCCACCTTTTAATCTCAACCCCGTAACGGACAAAACTGAGTTGTTAATAATAGTATTTTACAAAGCTATTGCTATAAAACCAACATTTACCTATTGCTCATATGTCCCTCAAATCAGTTTAATGGCTAAAATATAACATTTTTGATAAGTTTTAGATTTTTATGTGATTTAAGTTACAATTATACAAATTATGCATCTGTGGTCTCTTAATTTTTCTAAAAAAAGTTTTAAATTCAGATGTCTTACCCAAACCACATATTTACAATGTTAGGCCCTAACACCATGTTGAGTACCTACATGGTGGTTAAGTACCATTTTTTAATTGTTTTCCATATTTTATTTTACAAAAATATTAACGTCACAGGGTTGAGAATACAGGGACGGGGTTGAAGACTGTAACAGGGTTGAGTGGACACTTTAATTTCAATTTTAATTTGTTTTAATTAATTTGAAATGACATCTAAGTCTTAACCAAAGCACTATTATTTATTTTAGTAAAACATTTAGCAAAGGCATTAATCACACTGAGATTAAATTAAACTTCATTAAACTAGATTACATTCAGAATTCAAAAAAGTAAACTGCTGCAGGTAACTGGACCGTTAGTAACCTTTAAAAATGCTGATAAAGGCCTATGTTACCAAATATATTGCTGAACAGAACCTACAGTAAACAGGAGCAACAGGTAAAGTCATGTCTAAAACATTATTTCCTGAACATAAGTAAAAACTGCAGCAGAAAAATTTCTTCTTAATGAAATTGTTAATGAACATTCTTAATAATAGAAGACATGGTCAAGACGATCTGCTGCAGTTTAAAGTGAGCATCAGAATGGGGAAGAAAGGTGATTTAAGTGACTTTGAACGTGGCATCGTTGTTGGTGCCAGACGGGCTGGTCTGAGTATTTCAGAAACTGCTGATCTACTGGGATTTTCACACACAACCATCTCTAGGGTTTACAGTGAACGGTCCGAAAAAGAGAAAATATCCAGAGAGTGGCAGTTCTGTGGGCGCAAATGCCTTGGTGATGCCAGAGGTCAGAGGAGAATGGCCAGACTGGTTCCAGCTGATAGAAAGGGAACAGTAACTCAAATAACCACTCGATACAACCGAAGTCTGCAGAAGAGCATCTCTGAATGCACAACACGTCCAACCTTGAGGCGGATGGGCTACAGCAGCAGAAGACCACACCGGGTGCCACTCATGTCAGCTAAGAACCCGTGTTGACGTGGGTTTCCTCCGGGTGCTCCAGTTTCCCCCACAAGTCCAAAGACATGCGCTATAGGTGAATTGGGTAATCTAAATTGTCCCTAGTGTATGTGTGTGAATGAGAGTGTATGGGTGTTTCCCAGTGCTGGGTTGCAGCTGGAAGGGCATCCGCTGTGTAAAACATATGCTGGATAAGTTGGTGGTTCATTCTGCTTTGGCGACCCCTGATGAATAAAGGGACTGAGCCGAAAAGAAAATGAATTGATGAATGAATCTCAATCCTGTCACAAGTTTACAACCCCGAAACAATGACATGTGTAACGGGGTTGAGTGTGATGGGGTTGAGTTTTTAAAACAAAATGACCTCTGCTCCTCGTGTGGTTTAAATCAGAAGGCCCACATGGCAGCAATTAAACAAGAATATGGTATATTGTTTTGAAAAAAACAAAAACAAAAAAAAAAACAATCATATTCCATCTTAGTTTTACGTTACGGGGTTGAATTGTTAAGCTTGACCGTACCCTTTCTAACCATAATAAACCTCAAAAAATTAAAATAAATTAAAATATATCTTGCCTTCTTCTGCACCATGCTGTTGAAGAGAACTGAATGATGTCACTTCATGTCTGTGCTGTCATATAAGGGTAGAGTCTAAATTGCTATAGGTGGAGAATTGCTGGCATAATAGGGTTGAGTTTATATTGAGGGACATAACTTTGTAGCCTGTCTTTTATAAAAAAAAAATCTTACTTTTTATTTTATTTTTATTTACCAGAAAAGAACACAAATAAATAGTTGTAACACTGTAAAAAAAATTAGACACTCTGTGCATTTTATTAAATTTCTTCTACATGCAATTTCAGAGAAGTGCCTCGGGGACATGACAAAAAGCTTGGCTTGTGACAGAAATATGATATTTTTTTATGCTAAAAATGCTTTTAATGTTAAAAAAAATGTTTATTCATTATAATGTACAAAATAAAACAATGAAAAATGCTTTTAAAATTTAATTTTAGTCAACAACCATTATAAAAAAATTTGGGGGACTGAAATATTACCAAATGCCAGAAATGACCCATTTACCTTTTTGCTTTTTGTTATCAATCGTGGAATCGGGATTGGCTATAAGAAAAAGCACAAATGTAAGAATGAAATAATCTGTGTATAAAACATGTAAAATATTATTATAAAATAAAAATACTTAGTGGTGGAGCGGTGGGTAGCGCTGTCACCTCACAGCAAGAAGGTCGCTGGTTCGAGCCTCAGCTGGGTCAGTTGGCATTTCTGTGTGGAGTTTGCATGTTCTCCTTGTGTTCGCGTGGGTTTCCTCCGGGTGCTTCCCCCACAGTCCAAAGACATGTGCTATAGGTTAATTGGGTAAGCTAAATTGTCCGTAGTGTATGTGTGTGAATGAGTGTATGGGTGTTTCCCAGTGATGGGTTGCAGCTGGAAGGGCATCCACTGCGTAAAACATATGCTGGATAAGTTGGCGGTTCATTCCGCTGTGGCAACCCTAGATTAATAAAGGGACTAAGCCGAAAAGAAAATTAATGAATGAATACTTACAGTGTTGGTTAATGGCATCAAAAGCACCACTTTTGGTAGTATTTAATTCTGTAAGAGACAAGCTTTATACTTGATACTTAGAAAATATCCGTTGTGCAACTGTGTCTGTAATGTGTGCTGTAGTAATGTGTGTCGAGAATTTTAGGAATTTCATAAATGAATGCATTTAAAAAGCCTTTTATTGCTGTAGAACCAAAGGTGCATATGAGTTTCTCCTAGAGATTAAGTACAGAAATCATTAAAATTCATGAAATATAACATTATAGTTCATATATTTGAACATATATGTACATAACATTTGCAATTCTAATATTGGATTTTTTTTACACAATTTTATATAAGTGAAATCCAAACTTTTGTATATATTCATATACTGTAGGCTATCAGATTTCAGTTATCTGATAAAGGATCCATGAATGGACTGCATGAGTGACCACACACCGCGTTTACACAAATGTGTTGTTGACACAAATGTATTAGAATGTTTAATTGGTAGCTAACATGGCACTGAATTCGGTTCTTTCACAATGGTCCGGTAAAACCCTTTTCGCCAATCAGTCCATCAACTATTTTGAAGGACAGAGCACTCTGCTAATTTTGGTGTCTGAGATATTAAATGTATTTATTGTCTTTTCTCTGTTTTCACTTTTACTGCCATCTGCTGGACTTGGTAAACAACAACAGGGCCGTAGGCTGTAAGACTATAATTTTATCACATTAACCATTGTATCACTCTGCAATATTATACCCTGTTAATATCAAATAAAGACAAAGGTTTTGATATTACAAAAACAGAAAGAAAATTGGATACAGTCACCCCTATTGTCCTTCTTATGCAGTTTTCCTGTAAAACATTAGTTTTCTGTAGAAAGACCTTTAACAAATAACTGCTTTTTCCCATGGAAATTCTGCTACACTGAATTGCATAAAAACTACACAAAAAATCATGTGTTCAGGTGACTAAGGTGACTCCGGTGACTGCCTGACATTACCCCCTGCTCCAGGGGTGGCTTCTGGTGCCCTAAACCAGCGCCGGGGTCGACCACGTCCTTTGGGGGTTGGCCGGTCTGGGTGTGATCGGTGGAACTCCTCAAGAAGAGACGGATCCAGGACATCATCTCTAGCCACCTAGGATCTTTTCTCAGGACCGTCATCCTCTCAGTCTATGAGGTATTCCAAGCGACCACCCCGGCGCCAAGAATCCATGATCTCCTTGACCGTGTAGATGGTAGGTTCCAGAACGTTGGGAGGAGAGGGTACCGCATCAGCTCCAGGGGGTTCTGTGGGGGGAGAACAGGGTTTCAGGAGGGAAATGTGGAAAGTGGGGTGAATTCTGTACCTTGGTGGAAGTTGGAGCTGATACTTGGCGTCATTAATTTGCCTCTGTATTTTGAAGGGACCAATGTAGCAGGAACTCAGCTTGCGGCAAGGGAGATGGAGTCGTAGGTCCTGGGTTAAGAGCCAAACCCGGTCGCTGGGTTGATACGTGGGACTGTTGGAACGCCTGGAGTATGCAAACCTCTTGTTCCGTCTCACTGCACGCTGAAGTTGGATGTGAGCTGAGTTCCACACTCTCTCGCTCACTCGAAACCAGTAGTCCACAGCTGGAACCTATGATGGATCCCTTGTCCAGGGGAACAGGGGTGGTCGATAGCAGAGTATGCACTGAAATGGTGTTAGTCCTGTAGAGTCTTGGCGGAGTGAGTTCTGTGCATACTCGGCCCATGGAAGGAACTGGCTCCAGCTGTACTGGTCCTGGTGGCAGTATGACCTGAGGTACCGCCCAATCTCCGGGATCTTGCGCTCAGTCTAGCCGTTTGTCTGGGAATGATAGCCTAAAGAAAGATTCACAGTGACACCAAGCAAACGGAAGAATGAGTTCCATACATGAGAGGTGAATTGAGGGGCCCGGTCTGACACAATGTCTTTAGGGATTCCATAATTACGAAACGCATGTTGAAATAGCAACTCAGCTGTTTCAAAGGCTGTGGGTAAATGTCTGAGGGGAACAAGTTTGCATGCTTTAGAGAAACGATCCACTGTGACAAAGATGCAGGTGTTACATTCAGAGCTTGGGAGGTCCGTCACAAAGTCAACACCAATGTGGGACCAGGGTCTCCGAGGAATGGGTAGTGGAAGTAGATTTCCTGAGGGCAAATGACGAGGAGTTTTAGACATGGCACAGACTGAGCATGATCGAACGTACCTGATGACATCCAGGGTCATACTGGGCCACCAGTATCGAGCTTGGATGAGCAAGAGGGTCCGCCTGCTGCCTCGGTGTCTAGAGCCCGGAAGTTGATGAGTCATGCCCAGAGGCCAGAGGCATGATAATAGGTTCAAGGGAGTGGTCAGGAGCATGGATCCTAGACAGCGCATCCCCTTTACCATTCTTGGAACCAGGACTATAAGTAATGGTATATTTGAAACGGGTGAAGAATAAGGCCGATCTGGCCTGTTGAGGATTAAGTCTCTTAGCTTCACAGAGATATTGGAGATTCTTGTGATCTGTAATCACCGTAAAGGGACACTTACCTCCTTCCAACCAATGTCGCCACTCCTCCAGAGCAAGTTTGATGGCCAGCAGTTCTCGATTTCCAATATCATAGTTCTGCTCTGCCGGGAACAACTTGGAGAAGAAGGCCAAGGGTGGAGGCGTGGAGGCTCACTGGAGCCCCTACTCCTGTGGTGGAAGCATCCACTTCAACCGTTAATGGACATTCAGGATCAGGGTGTTGTAGGAGAGGGGCCGTACTAAAAGCTTCCTTGAGCTTCTCAAAGGCTTCGTGGGCAGAAGGGTTCCATGCTAGGGTCTTGGGCTTGCTGCGAAGGAGGGAAGTTAATGGAGCAGTGATGCAACTGTAGTTAAGTATAAATTTCCTGTAGAAGATAGCAAAGCCGAGGAATTGTTGGAGCTCTTTAATAGTGCAAGTTTCCTCCAACTCACGGATAGCCTTGACTTTCCCCTGGTCTGTCTGGATACCCTTTTGGGAAATTATGTAACCCAGGAATGACACTGACGGGCGATGGAATTCGCACTTTTCAGCCTTTAAGTAAAGGTGGTGCTTTCTTAAGCACTGCAGGACTTGGGAGACGTGGAGACGATGATCGAAACAATGAAACAATTCTCTAAATACCTCATTCATGAAGGTCTGGAATACAGCTGGTGAGATGGACAGGCCATACGGCATTACCCGATATTCATAGTATTCAGCAGGGGTGATAAATGCCGTTTTCCACTCATCTCCAGCATGAATTCTCACCAAGTTTTAAGCGCTTCTGAGATCCAGTTTACTGAAGATACAGGCTCCTTATAGTTCTTTGAGTGCTGCAGGAACCAGTGGAAGTGGATAGGGCTGTGGGACAATCTGGGAATTAGCAGCTCGGTAGTCAATGCATTGGCGTAGACTTTCATCCTTCTTGCACGTTGAGGTTGATGGTTGAATGAAAACTTCTTGTAACATTTCTGCCACATATTCCTCCATTGCCTTGCACTCCGGGATGGACGGGGTAGATCAGCCCCTTGGGGAGTTTAGCTCCAGGCAGCAGGTTGATGGCACTGTCCCATGGCCGATGGGGTGGAAGTTGGGTGGCTGTCTGTTTACTAAATACATCCTGGAACTTCAAGTAATCAGGTGGGATATCAACATGAGAAGTAGCAAAGGAACTCTCGATACTGAATGCAGCAACTGGAAGAGACAGACATCGAGAGCTACATGGCTTCACAGGTAATATACAGTTCTCCATACAATTTTTACTCCAGTGAACAATTTCACAGTTCTCCCACCTGATTTCTGTAGAATAGAGTGCCAGCCAAGGACATCCCAGGATGATATCAGCGGTGGATCCCTCCAGTACCAGAAAGCTCATCTCTTCCTGATGAAGACAACCAACTTGGAGTGTTATAGGAGGAGAACAATACTTGACCCTTCCTCGTCCAAGTGGTTTTCCTTGGATGGTGACAACAGAGTATTGGTGAGGATGGTGTTGATGCTGGAGCTGATCAAGGCATGACTGAGATATGAAGTTTCCAGAGGATTCCGAATCTATTAATGCTGAGACAGAATGGGACATTTCAGAGGTGACCAGTACGGCAGTAATGAGATTTAAATGTAAAACTTCGTTTGGAATTTTAATGGTACTTACCACTGGACGAGGAGGTTTAACCGGGCGGGTCTTGATGAAATGTTCCTTACTACCGCAGTATAAACATTGTCCATTGGTCATCCGACAAGCTCTTTCAGTCTTGGACAGGTGTGTAGAATCAATTTGCATGGGTTCTGGTAATGGAGGACAGGCAGCACTGGGGAGCAGACTGGTGAGCATTTCCAGAGATATGGCAAGCGTCTAGGCTTTGAGCGATGCGTGTGGTCTTTTGCAAGAGATAGCCAGTGCAGAGCGAAGATGTGGATTCAAACCTTGACGATAAGCTTCAATTAAGGCAGTCTCATTCCATCCACTAGCGGCTGCCAGCATACAAAATTGCAGTGTGTATTCTGAAGCAGATAACTTTTCTTGTCGTATGTGAAATAATACGACAAGAAATAATAAATCAGATGTGGAAAGCGCGTCGGTGGACATACAGAAAACTTCAGAGAGGAAACTGGGTAAACTGGGAATATGAGTTAATTATGGCACTATTAGCATTCCGTATAGACTTAGCCCACAGCAGTGCTTTACCAGACAACAGGGAAATCAGAAACGCCACTTTGGAGCGCTCAGTGGGAAACTTGAGTGGATGCATTTCAATATATAACTTCACTTGAAGCAAAAAAACGCTACACTCAGCCGCTTCACCAGATTAACTATGAGGGAGGGCCATGGGTTTTACAAAGGCAACAGGAGTCACCGGAGGTTGTAATGCAGGGA
Source organism: Danio jaintianensis (assembly GCA_903798115.1). Taxonomy (NCBI): domain Eukaryota; kingdom Metazoa; phylum Chordata; class Actinopteri; order Cypriniformes; family Danionidae; genus Danio; species Danio jaintianensis. Next base: position 344,234 of record CAIGQV010017043.1, on the reverse strand, counting down.
GAAGTTAAGCTTTGAGTGCGTTGACGAGCTCCGTGAAGGCGTCCAATGACGAGTGTGTGCTTGGTGCTGTGCTTCCGGCATCCATCTTGGAAGTTTGTTTTGGTCGGTCCTTCTGTCACGTCTCACAAAGGAACAGCACAGGGGTCCGTTCTTCGTACTTGGATTACTCAGTTAGCTGGATTTGGTTATTGACAATTTGACACGATCCAGGATCGTTTCGTTCTTCAAAAGTCATCCGAGAGTTGTTGTCATAGCAACAGGTCTGGTAACTCAAACCTGTAATACTTAAAGTATGTACCGAATGCTGATATTTTCTTAAAGTAGTAACCTATATACACATGGCAAATTAGTAAAATGGTTTAAAAAAAAATTATTATTTATATATTATTAATATTTATTTATCAATATGGACTTTTTAGATACAAACACGTACTATTTTAAGGTACAATTTGTCTATTATAATAGACATGCAAAATAATCAACAGTTGTTCTTTTTTTTTTTTAAGGAATAATAATTTATGCAGTCATTCGCATGTTTAGACAGATAATAGCCTATGCCGATGATTTGATGCTTTGCAAAAGTTTCTGACACCTTCACCAATATCAAAATGCTTTTTTGATGCAGAATTAATTTAAACAGCCAGTTATTACGCCGATTAATCCGCTCTAAATGTAAAACTAAAAAAATTCATAAATGTTCTTGACACATGAAAGTGTGAAGCCTGCAGCCCACAACAAATGTGGAAAGTTATGGCGTATCATATTTAACAAACTTACATATTTACGTTTACTACTAATTTTATGTAATTTTGCTCACATGGATAATTGAATATTAATCAGATGATGTCATTACGCTGCTGTACCATCAGCCAATCGTTGCATTGCTGATCATGATTTCGAGGATCGATAGATCTGTCCTTCACAACACACGCAGCGATCTCAGATCAGTTAATTCAGACATTTTAATCTGATTTGCGAACTTGTTTGAAGAACCAAATTAGCCAGAGATCAGTTATCAAGATTAAAAGATCCTGGATCTTCCAAATCATCTTAGATCATTTAAGCGAGGTACGAAGAACGGACCCCAGGGGTATGAGTAAAATACACAAGTGTTTATTGAGAATTGACAAACAAAGTCTTAATTGTGGATTCTGGAAGTCTGAGGGAATTTGCAGAGAAGTCTGTTGCAAAAACACACAAGCAGTGACTCCGGCCATCAACTATCTTATAGGAATGATCTCAGATTTTTTTTTTTTAATTCTTAGTTGCTAAATTTAAGCAATGACTGATTTTCTAGAACAAAGCGTGCTCTAAAAAGTCTGAGACTAATGTTGAGACTAATGTTGTACATGTGAAATTAATCTGTCAAAAAAGAATATCTCACAATATACAAGACATTTTTCTCTACAAGCACAGTGTGGGTAAACAAATCTGCAACCTAAAGTTCTTGGGAAGAAAATGTCTATCATGAGAGACCAGCTCTCGAAGTTAAGCTAACCATGACCAAACGATTACAATTTTGCAATCTTAGCAAACTAGGCAGTGTCACTTTTTGTAATATTCATATTTAATTCCATTGTGCAGTAGTATAAGCCAACAAAAGAGACCAACCAACTGCACTAAATGTGAATTAGATGAATCAGTTTTTAAGTATGCTATACCTGTCTAACTGATGACTTTAAAAAAAAATTATACACAAAACCGTGAATTGAGAGCTAAAGAACATGGTTGTTTCTTACCCCATTTTCAATTCTAAGTGACTTTTCTGTAACAAATCTCAACTTGAACTCTTCTGGAATCCTTGCCAAAAAGTATTGATAAGACACCTAAATGGACAGGGAGGTACTGGGTGATAGATCCATGTCATATATGTTGATTTTTATGTTTTCCACTGCTTGATTTGGACTAAAATTACTCAAAATGTCACAAACTTTACAAATGTTTAGAAAGAGGGCATGCCTCAGAAGCCAGAATTTGGTTAATAAAAATTTTATATAAGTATTGAAGTTAATGTAAACAAATAACAGTTTTAGTTAGTATGACCAGAAGAAGTGCTGGTGCCCAGGATTGTATATCCCAATATGTCCAAAATAATGGCGTATCATAAGAAAGACAGTTATCCAATTTGCACCAGCACAATTGTTACTAGCTAAATGAAAAGTTCTTCTGGTACTTCTTCAGTATGTACAAATGAAAGATATATTGGTCAAACATAAAAATAAAAAATATTATAAAGGCATACATTTTGATAAAATAAAAACAATACTGTTCTTTGGTCTCTCAAAGTCACATTTTGTTCATTGAAATTCTTTGAAAAGCATAATACACAATACACGTGATTTTGATCTGCTTGGATGTTGGGCCTCTTATTAGCTGTGTTTCAGCTGTCCTCTTCGTCATCACTGATAAGTGTGCGGCCATCCATGGTAGTCTCTCTCTCCCGCAGGAAGGTCTGACGAATGGCTTCAAGTTCTGTGAGCTCAAGACGGACCTTCTCTAGGTGGAATGTACGCCTGTTCTGGATCTGTCTCAGTGGGAATGGGTTCATGTCCACAAAAGCCATGGCCATCAACTTTCTGTAAGGAATGCAGCATCAATAGTAATAACAATCTAATAGCAATTAACAAAACTGTTTTTTCAATTATTGTTTTATTAACACAAGCACCTTGCATCCAAGATTGTACGTGTGAAGTACCTAAGGTACTTAAAAATGGTCATAGGATCCTGGAGTTTCAGAAATTCCTCTTCTTTGTACTTGAAGAGTGCAAGAGCAAATCGGAAAATTATCTGTCAACGTAAAAATTTTGTCAGCACTCATCAACATCTTACAATGTTTATTTAAGCTGTCAGTAAATGTCTTATGTGATGTGCTTTTGTGGATATAATGAACTAAGTAGGTTAGGCTTCATGTGAAAATAGTATTACTACAGTACATTATCAATGAACAGATAATTAATTTTGGAACATGCCAATAAAATACTCCATACCTTTGGTCCCTCATAAAGAAAAGCATCCCAGATCTTGAAGAGGATGTCACTGACCACACTATCCACAAACACAACAAGGAACCAGTTGAAGGTGATGAGAGAGAAGTCTACTTTATAGTGCTCAAAATGAGCTTGAAGCCTGGGTAACTTCTCACACATCAGGTCCTTAAACACACGCTGATCTACCTACATCACAGACAGTCAAAAACAATTAACAAACAGAACAAAAAAACAAGTACCAACTATTTTGTAATACAACTTACTAAAATATAATTTAACAGATTTATCACCATTTGTAGGTCTTTTTTTATCCTGCAGTCACATATATCAGCAATCACAGGCCTTAAGCATCAGTACGCCATTAGTATGGTTTCAATTAAAC
>CAIGQV010017043.1:264206-321833 GCA_903798115.1 Danio jaintianensis | reverse complement strand
ATATTTGCATTCACTACAACTTTTATTTTTTAAATATATTTATTATCCGTTTTTTGTCCTGTCTCTGTAATTTTGTTGCACTGTAGAAGCTCTGTCACGAAAACAAATTCCTCGTATGTGTGAACATACCTGGCAATAAAGCTCTTTCTGATTCTGATTCTGATTTTACTATTAAAATTCCATGACTTTTCCATGATTTTTCCAAGCCTTTCAAGTAAATTTTCATGACCTAATGTTTCATGCAATGTCTACATATACATGGTAAAAGAAAAACAATGCATGTTCAAATTTATTACAGCATATCGTAAAACACGCAACAATCTATTTAGTTTCAATTTATATTTATATCTATGTAAAATTGATTTAGATAATGCTTACACCGCACTCATAATGTGAGAGTATGTGATTGGCCAAGGACAGAAACGAAGTCCTAAATAAGGGATTTCATATTATATGGCAGTGATTTAGCAAAAAAAAGAGGTCTGAAGAGAATGATGTAATTTCAATAATAACACTCCATTCTCAAAAATAGAAACTAAAGAAAAGATGGATTGGTTTAATTTGCAGAATAAGGTAGATGTGATATTCCGATCCAAGGCTGAAGGAGCATTTGTCAGATCTAGGCAGCGCTGGCTAGAGCATGGTGAGCAAAACTCATCTTTTTTTTTTTTATTGAAAAACGTAATTGTAATTATAAAACTATTAATAAATTAAACGAAAAAAAAATCAATTGTCAAATTCTAAAGAAATTGCATTGTTCTGTGCTGACTTTTATAAATAGTTGTATAGTTCATCTTTTGATCTTGATTCTGCTACACGCTTTTTTAACTCACTGCCTGGTTGTGATAAAATTAGTGGGACGTGTGATCTACCTCTTTGTTTAGAGGTCTCGGAAGCCATTACTCATCTCAAACTCAACAAATCTCCTGGTGTGGACAGCTTATCTTCTGAGTTTTATAGATTATATTACAAATGTTCACAGAATGTAATTTAATAGGCTCTCTCCCTCCTACACTTACACAAGGTCTTATTACATTACTCCCAAAGCCCAAAAAAGATGTTTTTTTTTTATAATTGGCACCCTATACATGTCTTCTTAACAATGATTACAAAATTTTAGCTACAATTTTTGCTAAGCGTCTATATACTATAATAGATGACTCTCAGTCTGTTTTTTTTTTTGTTTTTTTTACCAGGGAGGCATATTTCCAAAATTATTAGATTGGTGTTAGATATTATTGATTATTCAGACCTTATTGTTGATGAGAGTTTCATTTTGCTTTTAGACTTTTAAAAACCTTTGACTCTGTTGAGCAGCTCTGTTTTGCTAATGCAAATTAAATTAAAAACAGGTTCTTCTTCCAGATTTAATTTGCAGCGTGGAATTAGACAAGGCTGCCCAATTTCACCATATTTATTTTTGTTAGCTGGGCAACTGCTTTCTCTTCATTTCAAGGCAACCTCTGTGCAAGGCATCAATATTGCTGACAGGAAGGTCTTACAGAGTCAACTCGCAGACAATACTACACTGTTTTTGAGAAATTCATCTCAAATCTCTGTAGTCGTGAAGATAATCTGATTATTTTCTCAGGCTTGCATTTAAATATTAATAAATGTGAGTTATTGTCAATTAAACATTGCTCATTAACAAGAATAGATGGTATTCCAGTGCAAGACAAAGTTAATTATCTGGGCATTGTTGCATCAAAGGATATGGAGAACAGATGTGCAGATAACTTTTTGCCAATTTTGAAAAAGAAAAAAAAGAAACTTTTAAATATGTGGTTACACAGAGATTTGTCTCTTAAGGGTAGAACTTTACTTTCTAAAGCAGAGGGTCGTTCACGTCTAGCTTATTCTGCTGTTATGTGGATAAGACTTTTAAGACAATTAATCAACCCTTGTTTAATTTTTTATAGAAAAATAAGAAACACTATATTAGAAAATCTGTAGTTTTGCATAATTATGAAAATGGCGGTCTTAATTTCATCAGTTTTGCTAATCTTAATTATACATTCAAAATGAACTGGATTAATCAGCAACTTAAAAATCCAGCCTCTTTGTTGATTAATTTTGAGGGTTGATTAATTTAACCAAATTAATTTTTTCTCTAAATTAGGGGGTTTACATTTTTTGCTCTTGTGTAATTATAATCCTGAGAAAATTTCTTCCAAATTATCTTCATTTCATAAACAATGTCTGTTACGGGGTCTTTAATTTACAAGCACAACTTTTCCCCAAATAATTATATAATTTGGCACAACAGAGATTTATTGTACAAGGATAAGCCAATTTACTTTGATAATTGAGTAAAAAAAACAATATAATTTATGTTAGACAATTATTTAATAACAGAGGAGTTTTAAATATGAGGAATTTTTGACCGTTTACAAATATCCAATTACAGCTAAAGAATTTGCTATTGTTTTTGGAGCAATCCCCTCTGGGATTATTATGCTTATGAAAGGATGGCTCAATCTTCCCAGCTTTCTATTTCAGCGTGAGATAATCTATTGTCCTAATGCTGTCTATTATTGGAACAGACATATAGATAATATTAACTGGAAAAAAGTATGGTCTTTACCTCAGAAATAAAATCTGTACAATAAAATCCATGAAGTGTCTTATAAAATGATACATAGGTGCTATCCTACAAAGCTTTTTTTTTTTTTTTTTTTTACAAAGGTTTATTTCTGAAGATTTTTATGTAAATTGATACCTCTGTGAAATATGAAAATGTTATTTTAGGATATAACCATCAGAATGAATATCCAGATGTTTTTTATTTATTTAATCTCATTATATTTTTGGCTAAGCGTAAACCTTTCTTTCAGATTTTTCTTGAAGATCTAAATCTTTATATGTCTTTTATTTCTGAATCTACTAATAAGAAAGCTGTAAAAACTGAATCTGTTAAAAAAAAAAAAGATACATTTCTGTCTTGTTTCCTGGCATGTAGTGTGATATAATGTAAAATGTAAAAAAAAAAAAAGGATGTGAAGGTTGCCTCTTTGCTATTGTGTAAGTACAGTTTCAGTATTATTTGTGTTGAGTTTTACATTTTTAACTTAGTTTTATTGGCATGAAGCAACTCAAAGAAATAATGTGCATATTATTATCGGCAAATTTAAAATAATGGTTGGGCTGAAATGAGCTGTTTAGCTACAAGTTAGCCTTTTGCTTTGCTTTGAACAACAAATGGTTCTTTTTGTTTGTAAATTTGTTTTTTTTTTTAAACTTTTTTATTTGTTCATGCATGTCCATATATAGAATATAATTCACTATTTAACTTTTTCAAAGCAGTGTAATTTAAATACAATACTATTTACAAAGCATAAAAAACATAAATTTTGTACTATTTTTAGTATTCTTATTTGAAATATTACTTAATATTGTTAACAATACATTTTGTAACAGTTGTTGTAAAAAATTTTTTAAGAATAAATAAATAAATAAATACATTAATTAATTAATTAATTAATAAGAAATGGCATAAATCTCCACACACTTACACATATTGTCAAGGGTCCTTCGGTAGGTTATTCAACTTTTTTCCTGACCATCTTATCACACAATTATTCTAGTTCTAAATTGCATTCAATTCCCTACAAATCCTTCATTTCATTGTTTCATTGTATTTTAAGTTCTATAATAATATGTAATTGTATTCTCATCTCTCAGATTGCTGTGAAAAGGTGCAATCCAGATGTTACAGTTGGACAAATCGACACAGCAATAGTGGGGCATCTTAAACACGCACCCGGAAGAGCTGGAAGGGGAATTCAAAAATAAACCGTATATAACCCTAACCCTAATATAAACACTTTTTATTTTTTGTTAACATTGTTGCTTGTTTGTGATTTAAAACATTATAATATTGGATTTTTTTTTTGCACAATAATAAATTGTAAACACTGCAGTGAAAAGGTGCAATTCAGATGCTACAGAGAGAAATTAATGCAGCAATGGCAGAGCATGTATGGGGATACAAAAATAAGGTTTTTTATTTATTTATTTATTTATTTATATGTATATATTTTTTTCACTATTTTAAAATTATTTTTCTTAACATTGCTGTGTTTTTTTATTGGTTATGATTTTAGTGGTTATGGTTTGGATGTTTTTTTATTTGCACAATAAAATTTTTTTTTTAAAAGTGCACAAATGTGTCATTGTTAGAATTATAAAGATGTCCAGGTCCGACTGGACCGAATTTGTCCCTTTTAAGAACCTTAACTAATTGCCTATTACAACTGTACAAACTGATGAATGGTGTAAATATAACACCTGAATTAACCAGAGACACATATTAACGTCCAGAAGATGACATATTTAGATGTGCATGGACCATGCAAAAAAGATGTGCGATTCACGGCCAGATGACATCAAAGACTATTTTCATTTTGGAACTAGTTTTCAACCATAACGGGACGTGATGGAGGGACGTCTTTTCAACGGTAATCGGACATCCAAATGTTTGCTGGGATGTTAAATATGTGTTAATTTATTTAATGAAAAATGTGTTTCTTTTTCAATGCATGTGCAGAAGCTACTATTTGTGTTCTTTCAGGTTTGTCACATGATTTTGAAAATATATCAGGTTTTATCAAAATATGTTTAAAACAATTGTTGTCAAATATGTATGCCAATTGTGTGAGAGAAATGAAAAAGAAAAACTGTTAGTTTAAAAATAAATATTATTTCAGTATCTCAAGTAATTGTACATGACTGTTAAATAATATTTTTTATAAATGGCAAAGTGAATTTGCTTTTTTACATTGCATTTGCATTTAGCAGACATTTTTGTCCAAAGTGAAATTCAGCGATTCAACAAGAGGCGGCAATGCAAACAAGAAGTGGTAATAATACAAAGGAACTCTTAGTAGTCAGAGAATTGAGAGTTGAAAAAGGAGGGGTTGTGAATCGCAGAATAGATGGGTTTTAGTTGTCATTTTAATGATACTGGTGAATCAGCAGTCTGTGTGTGAATGGGAAGATCATTCCACCAGCGAGGAACATTGAATGAAAAAGCTTTTGAAAGTGACTTAAAGGGCACCTATGATGAAAATCATCTTTTTTAAGCTGTTTGGACAGAACTGTGTGTAGGTATAGTGTGTCCACAGTCATATTGGGGTGATATAAAGACAATAAGTCTCTTTTTTTTATTTCCTGACATTAAAATAGCATCCAAATCCCTCCCATTTTGAGGCCGACCGCAACTTGACGTAGGAGTGCGGTTTCCCCGCCCACCGAATTGATTGACAGCTGCGTATTAACATGTCTCCGTAGTAACGCGTATAATCATATCAACAAGACAGGATGTGCGCAAAGCAACCGGGAATAAAAGATCTGTTCAGTTCGCTAGGATCATCAATCATCATTAAATGTGATAAAGAGTGAGTTTTACAAGTTTAACACGTTTTTAAAACAATGCATGTTTGTAATGAATTACAGCGATTTACTTCAGCTCTACTTTATCACCACAGACGCGTGTCTGTACAATTATAAAAGAAGACGCTTCAATCCCGGGTTGTGGATGTTAAATCAGGTTTATTTTGTACATTAACATAATGGATATCCATACAGCAGTGGTTATTAATGTGTATCCTGTTACATTTGCCGTGCAAAAACAGTGCAAAGCTAAACGCGCGCGCTGTCTGTGTGTGTCCGCTGGGTGTGTGTGAACTTTGTAACAACATTGTGTGTGACTCATCGTTGCATCTCCACAACAAATACATCAAATATTCATTGGGAAAGTTCTTACTGTATTATTTCTCACAAACGTTACGTAAGATCTGCTTCCTTCATGTCTGTCTGTTATCTGAGGCAGCCGAGGGCGGAGATTAAGGCACACTGACAGGCACGTGGCAACGGTGGGCGGGGAGGACTAGCATTAAAGGCACAGTCCACCAAAACAGCTACAAGATGCTAAGAGCTAAAAATTACAAACTTCCGAAAGGTATAATAAATAATCTGATGGGTGTTTTGAGCTGACACTTTACAGACACATTCTGGAGACACAAAAGACTTGTATTAAATCTGGAAAAAGGGGTAAACTAGGTGTCCTTTAAAGCCTTTCTGTATTACCATAAGGCGGTGCTCACTGACTGACCAGAGGCTCCTGGAGGGATGTAGACGATCAGGTGGAGGTAAATGCAGTGTCAGTGACGGTTCTGTGAGCTGTTCTGTGTGTCCTGTTGTTGTTTATGAGGCCATCTAAAACTGCAAGTGGTTTCACTTTCTCTAGAGAGCTCCATTTGTGTGTGCTCACCGTGTCTATATTTGAAATAACGAACTTGAGCTTATGATAATAATGTGAGCATAGTTATTGAAGTGCTTCTGACATCCTTTCAGAAATGGACAAACAAGAGAGTGAAGCGTGAAAAAAGAAAGGAGAAGCCTGAAAAAAACAAAAGCAAATGATTCTTTCAGCAGCCTAAAACATGAACAAACTGCCATGTTTAATTATTATCATTGCCTTTTGGACTATTATGAACTCTGAATGACAAAATTACTTTTTAAGAAGATGTTAACGTTACATGTGCTGGTGAAGAATAAAAATGAGAGGTTTTTACTGACTGTATATGTTTTGCACCGTTTAAGGCCTAAATGTATGTTTTTTTGTTTGTTTGTTTTTTGTAATTTGTAACATTTCAGTAATTTGTAACCTACCAAAAGGGCACCATTTTGCTGTGGAGACACAAGCCTGATTAAGGTAACCCGTACCGAACCGAACCGCACCGTACGATACCGTACCGTACTGTACCACTTAGTGGAAATTAGGCATTTGTGGTTAGCACAGTTGCCTCACTGCAATATGTTCGGTAGCTCGATTCCAGGAGACCTTTCTGTGCTGAATTTGCATGTTCTCCACTTGTTTGCGTGGTTTTCCTCCAAGTGGTCGGTTTCCCCCAAAGTCAAAAGGCATGGGTAATTGGATAAACGAAGTTGGTTATAATGTGTGAATGGGAGAGTGTATGGGTGTTTCCTAGCAATGAGGGTTGTACTCTCAGGGCTCGATTGCAGCAGAAAGGGCATCTTTATAAAAATAAAAAAAGGAAGGGCATCTGCCTGTAAAACATGCCAATTGTTTGAGTAATTGGTGGTTCATTTTGCTGTGGCAATTCCTGATAAATCAGTGCATAAGCCAAAAGAAAGTGAGTGTGTTAGATGCTTCAGCCATGATGATATGCATTCAGCTAGAGTTAATTGCAGGTGCCTACCTTAACCCAGAGCCCCAGTGACGCAGAGAGCTGAGAGCTGCAGTGGGTTGTGCAACAGGGACATGTGCCGTCTGAAGCCCGATTAGCTCATCATTGTCCAAATCCACAGCAAAGTCACTCCGAACACTTTCCATGCTCTCACTGGGCTTCTCATAGGGCATTGCTTCTAAAACAAGTCACAATCTCAGTGTCATTCCTAAATCAAAAACATGTCCTGGTTTCCATAAATTTGTCAAATTGCTGTAAATTTAAAAATAAATAATTTGGCTAATCTTTTAAAACATGTGCCTTCTGTGTCCCTGCTTAACAAATAATGCAAATAATGACTTCTTATTACTTTGAGAATTTGTAACCCACACTTGTGGTCTAAAATTTGAGTCAAGTCTATTTAGACCATTGCATTCAGAGGATAACTTTTGTCCAGAGACAAGAGAGAGATGGTAAACTTAAATTAAGACAACAATGGTTTAGATAAGATCAATCATTTACAGTATTTAAACAAACTAAAATAAATAAATAAATTCACAATGACAAGTAAATTTTTCCATCCTATTTAACTTATAGGATTGCACGATACTGGAATTCGGTACCAATCGATACTGAAAAAAAAAAAAAAATCCATTTCCCACTAACATTTGAGCGCTATTAAGCATGTTCTTAAACAGCGTTGATTTGCGGTTGTGTTCACGTGCTCAACAGCAATGGCCGTGCACGTGAATTGGCCGTGAAGGTCATCAGTCCATCGAACTCACCGCTGTTTACTGAGTGTAACCACAGATACAGGGACACTGGAGCATTTTAAAGCCATGATTCATCAGCGGATCGCTCGTATGTCAGTTTATAGACAAACCAGCTGATCAACGTGACTTTTAAAAGCAGCATTAAAGTCTCTGGCAGCTGTAGCTCTGGTGGGAGTGGATGCTCTGGCAGCAACAGAGGCTCTGACAACTCTGGAATGCAATGGAGGCTCTGGATTCTGGTCCCTTATCTCACTGGTGAATCACAGCATGCTTATTACTCTCTACAGTCACCTCAGAATGAAGATTACAATGTGGTCAAATTAGAGATCCTAGTGTAACATGGCTCAACAGTTTCCTCAGTGGCAGTATGAAGAAACGATTCCTGTCCAGGTTCAGGTCACAAAGTTCTCCCAGCTAATAATCTCTGGTTGCGGAGCGGGTGGTGGTTGACTAGCTCCTCCAAGCTCTTCCTCAATGTTTCTAGGGACCTGGCCTTCCCACTCGATGCATTGTAACTGGAGGAGGCATCATAGGCCAGAGAAGCTGAAGAGAGAGCAACCCATTGAGGAACCACTGCAGACAGAGCCCATCTCCCCTGCATTTCAAGCCTGGCTGGCTTTATTGTGCACCAACAGACCCAGTACAGAGCCCCAGACAGTTCGTTCTGCTTAGAGGGGAAAGCATCCCAAGCAGTGTTGGATTCTGGCCGTGGCTCATTTGGTCATTTAAGGATGTGTTCAGCACACAACACAGGCAGACCTCCAACGTCCAAGCATGAGATCCATACCCCTCCCTGGAGACATAGTTTGGCAGCAGTCTTATCAGGTACCAGAGGCTTGCCTACTGGCTATAGAGGGAAACTTAAAAAAAAATATATATATATATATATATTAAAAAATAAAAAAGGGCTGGGAATAGAGGCATTGTGTAACCCCTGGTCAAGCCCCGTAGTGATGGTGCCGAAAGTCAACAGCATTTTGTATTGACTTTCACGCCTGAATGAGATCTCTGCATTTAATGGCTACACATTGCCCTGGGTGGATGAGCTTCTCATCTGCCTTGGCAGGAGCCAGTACATCTCATTGCTAGATCTCACCAAGGGGTACTGGGAGGTCACATTGTTAGTGGTCTCCAGAGAGAAAACTGCTTTTAGCACACCACAAATAGCCACTACAAATACTGGGTATTTCCCTTTAGGTTGCACGGGGTCCCCGCCACTTTCCAGTACATGATGGACAGATCTCTGATCTCTTGCAGACAGAGATTTAAATTCTACTTCTATATTTTCACATGCTTTTTAAAAGCAGGAAAATATGTAAAAGAGCCATAGTGTGAGAGGATTCATGTGCCTTCATGATTAATGGTGAAAAAAGAAAAAGAAAAAAAAAAAAAAAGGTTGACAAAATTCTGCAAATGAATAGAATACTAGTGGACCAAGAACTGATTTGTATCTTTCTTGCTTTCAGTGCAATGTATATTTGTCATGACTTGCTCATTTTCTTCTTATGTTTCACCTGCATCTTTGGCCACCAGCCCTGTATGAGGATAAAATGGAGTGGGGGAACACCAGCTGTCTCTGGGGCAAGGCATGTTGCAGAACTCCCATCGTTTCTGCTGTAACTGCTGTAGCCAGTAATGCATCACCTGCCTACTCGGTGCCTGCATGCAGAAAGAGAAAGAAAGAAGTGTGAAACTAAGGCTTTGCTGTTTTATGAAAAACAGGAACAGGATCAAGTGTGAATGTGACTGTCCCCTCTGAGTAATGTCATGCTTGTTTCATTCTCAGTTCCAGTTTTCAGCTCAGTCATGAAGCTGATCTTTATCTGTGAGAATCAAAATATACATAAACACAAGCTTTTAAAGCTCTAATTAATAGTTAATGATAAAGAAAAATAATTTTAAAATGATGTACTGTTTGTACTTTTGGTTTATTTATTTATTTATTTTTTAAATAAATCATTAAGTAATTATTTCATATCAGCTTCTTTTAGTCAAACAGCATCATTTTTTATGCATCAATGAACCATGCCAACTTACGAAAATATTAAGTGTCTGACCTTGAAAAACCAAAAACAATCACCAGGATGCTTCAATATTAAACAAATTTTTAAAAAAATTATTTCAAGAAGATGATACATACATAATCTTTCAGACAGAAAGAGATTTGCAGGATTACAAATGCTGTGTATCTTTTCCCTTTAACAGCAACTATACAGTAAAACATGGGGAGCTAAATGTCATAAAAGAATGCCTTAAAGAAATAATTTTCTTTAAGATTTAATTAAAAATCTGGGCGTACTGGCTTAATATAGTCTATCCATTTAATCTAAACTATAATCTATCCGTCTTTCTAATTACTTATTTACTAGCTGCCAGAATAATTATCAATAGTTTCTTGTCTGTACTAATCCACTCATCCAAAGTTATATCATCTAAATATAAAGAAAGTGAAAGCAAGCTGCACCTCAAAAACAGCTTCTGATTTTTTAAACCTCTTTACTGTATGGGGTTAGTTTCTGACACTCCCAAACAACATGATAGTGATTAGCTATACTTTTCCACCACACAGTCTGCAACAGCTACAGATATGGTAATCAAGAATCCACTTCTTTTACTGTGAAATCCTTCAATTCATCTCTCCACAGAGTCTTTATTATCATTTTTTAAATACATGGGTTGTGCTTCCCATAACATCCAGCAGATGACACATGGAACAACATACTGTATCTCTAGATGCCATTTGCTCTAGAGAACACCTTCAGTTCAATTATTTAGTTCCATATACACTAATAGATTTGTCGCTGTGTTACATTTTATAAATAAACGATAATTTATTAACTTCATGTAATTTCGCAAAAAAATGTAGCCTAATATTAGACACTAGGGGTGCAACAATACAAACTTTTCAAGGTTCAGTTTTCAATGTGTGCTCATGCTTCATTTGTATAAAATCATATTATTTTTTCATATATCTTACTTTGATTATATACAGCTGCTCAGCTAACATGCAAACGACTGTCATATTTCCTAGTTCCTCTGAAAGGCCCGCCCTCAAAAGGCTCTGATTGGTCCATTAACATAATGTGCTGTGATTTGCGGATCGGCTCCACGTCACTTACCTACAAGTATGCGCTTTTGCGCTGTGTAAACAGTCCAGTCAGAGGCTCAGAGCAGCTGTTAGCAGCGTTAGCTGCCTGAATCAGACAGAAATGAAGAGCACACAGCTCACGCCTGCTCTCTAAAATAAAATCTGACAAGTATCTTTCACATATATTCGAAATAAGCATGTGTAAGTAATATAAAAATGTTCTCATATCTTTCGCGAGTTTGTTATTTGAGATGTAGAACACTCGGAAAGCAGCCGCATAGAGAGACAAGCATAGAGAGAAACGCATAGAGAGACACTGCACGCGTTGCTGAAGATTGTGGCTGTTTACAGCGGTTTGACTGATAAATATGAACTTGTAGCTAAATTGTTAGCTGTGCCAAACAGCATTTCCCGTTGTTTACATCCTTGTAATGCTGGAAACTGTGCCTGTAGTTGATCAATTTTAACAAATAAAAATACTTACAGGTTGTGGCTTACAGTCCACAGCTTCGTCTGTTGGATGAGTTTTAACCGAATCCAGCACTGAACTGGGAGAGATTCTGGAAGTTCTCCTTTGTCAAATGCTAGCACTATATCTTTTTTTATATAATTCTCTAGAACATAATTAAAATTAAATTGTAAGCACTTCTCTCTTTGTGTCGTGTCCTTTGGAAGCCCAAATACAGAAACAGAACGAGCTCTGTGGAAATAGCAGCATTTGGATGGCTTTTTAGCTTTCACTGTTTTAACATTACAGCACCTCTGGCCACGCCCCTTCGCTGCGCAGGGTGTGTGCACAAGGTGAATGCGCGTAACCTGAAGCGTTTCTGATCTCACTAGCCCGGATGTATTTTTTTGTAGTCCCCAAATTCGTTCGCTGTAGGCTTTGCTAAGCTAACTCTGTAAAAGCCAATGTCTCCCTTTGCATTGAACTTTGAGCATATTACATTCAGAGATGTTGTTTATGTTCAGACAGCTACATTACACATCAACTAAAGTTTAAAATATGATATCGTAGTGTACCACCGTTTTAAGGCCATGACACACCAAGCTGGTGCCAAACAACTAGCACCAATGAAAACTCTTTTCAGTGCTTCCCACAGGTTTTAAATATACTTGAGATGGCAGCCGGATTGAAACACACCTTTTACCCACAGTACATAAATGGTTAACTACATGCAGCAATATTATTATATATTATGACACTCTTATACATTGTTTTTTTTCAATGGGTTAAAGTTTTTAAAAAGGCAGTTGAAAAAAAATCCACTATTTCTAATACTTTTATGCTATTCAGGAGTCATGTGCACCCACTGACAGGTAAAAGCTGCTTCTGTCTCTCTCTCTTTCTCTAGTTCAGCTTGAAATTTTGTACAGTATTGCCAAAGCATTTTATAAATGTGCAATATATTGACATCAAATAAATAAAATATACAGTAATTGAGAACTAAATGACAGAAAAATAGTTATAAAAAACAGACAATATCTCTAAGAATTATTATAATAATTACAAGAATAAAGAGTGTATATTTTTTAAATAAGGCAAAAGTGATTAATTATTTCTGATGGTGTACACATATTTTGCAGCCAGTTTAGATGCAATTTTGTCCTCTCAGAGTACATCCTCTCAGAGTTTTTCTGAGCTGTTTAGATTAAAGAATGAGAACGAGTTTCTCTTGCTCGCTCTCTCATGGCTGTGCATGCAGTCAGCTGCTAAGCCACACGAAAGTAAATCAGACTTAAGTAGAAAGGTAATGCAAAATTGCATACAATTAATGATGTACGATGTGCATCTCTGTGGGTCTTTATTGTGTGGGTCTTTATCACATGCACATGCAGTGCATGTGAGATTGTCTGTGTTGACAGTCCTCCATGCACACATAACAAGCTGTGTTAAATCAGTCATCCATTCCAGCTAGCTTTCAGGTAGCTAAACTGATTGCAAAAAGCAGCAGGCCATTCAGTAATGGCGAGTTAGTCAAAAAAGGTATGAATGACATTGCAGAGGAAGTGTGCCTTGATAAGAAAGATGATTTGCAGTCTGTCTGCAAGTACAATCACCAGATGAACTGAATTTTTTGCATTAGCACAGGATGAGAGTAATGATGTGCAGGACATGACACAGCTGTAAATTTTTCCTCACGGCGTAAGCTCAAATTCTGAAGTGTCCGAGGAGCTGGCAGCCCTACAAAGTCTAAAAGGTAGAACAACAGGGGAAGACATTTTTGTTCAAGTGTGCCAAACGATGGAAGAGTTGTGCCTTGACTTGTCTAAGCTGGCTAGCATCACGACTGATGCGGCAACTAGTATGGTTGGTGTGTCAAAGGGGCTGATTGGAGGTGTGAATAGAGAAATGGAGCAAAGAGGTCTCCCCCCGCCATTACAAGTTCACCGCCTTATTCACCAGCCAGCTCTCTGCTGTAAAGTTTTGAAGTGGAAATTGGTCATGAAGGTGGTGGTGACATGTATAAACTTCATAAGGGCAAGCTGTCTGAATCACAGGCAGGTCTAAGTCATTCTCTCAGAGCTAGAATCTGCTCATATAACAAGCCACACAGCACCATAGCGGGTGCTACAGACAGCTATAACAAGCGACACTACGGTGGATGTGCTCTACCTCTCTCTCTCTCACACACACACACACACACACACACACACACACTGGTCTTACCTTTACTTGTAAATGAAGTCCATATGCCTCTCCTTCTGGACAAAAATCTCCATGACTTTGGCATATAAGTCCTCAAAAAGTCCTAAAGGAATCTGGCTTTGAATGTGAGTAATTGAGCTTTCATGTTTGCTGAGGCTTCTTGGTAGATTTTTTAAGTCACAAAATCCCATGTCAGTCCAAAGATTCTCACAGGTTGAGAACAAAAGACAGGGATAACAGAAAAGGTGGTATCGTGTAGCACAGCCACACAGCCAGTCTTTTTGGTTGTACCACTCACTTTGAAATGATCGAGTTATCTTTCGTCCCGTCCTTTGAAGCAAGCCCTTTAGCTCCGGCATTGGTCGACCATTATTTATTACTTCACGTTTTGATTGAAAGTCCAATTTTAAGAAATTTTTGAGCTGAAATATTACAGCTGCCATTTTTGCAGCCATTCAGAGCTAAATATAAAATAACGGACTCCTATTGAACTTTACTTGACTACGTAGAAGAGCGACAACAGAACAAGAATAAATGTGAGTTCACGTAGGCCCTCTTCATTGCGGCAGAGCTACTGCCTACCTCACCTAATCTCTTTTCAGTGCGACTTAATGTCAGATCCTAACACTAAATAAGTGATAGACATACATGCAATACATTATCTATTGTATGAAAAGTGATGACATATAATAAAAATGTCTACAATGGACGAGGAGAGAAAACAGGATATTTTTTATTTATTGTTTGACAGGGAAAGCTCTCCTCAAATAGAACACACACTCACATATACATATATTATATTATTATTATTTCATTCATTCATTCATTTTTCTTCAGCTTAGTCACTTGTTTTTCAAGGATCGCCACAGCGGAATGAAATGCCAACTATTCCAGCATATGTTTTACGCAGCGGACACCCTTCCAGCCACAACCCAGTACTGGGAAACACCCATACACACTCATTCACACACACACTCATACACTACAGTCAATTTAGTTTACCCAATTCACCTATAGTCCATGTCTTTGGACTGTGGGGGAAACCGGAGCACCTGGAGGAAACCCACGCCAAAAAGGGGAGAACACGAAAACTCCACACAGAAATCCAACTGGCCCAGCCGGGACTCGAACCAGCAACCTTCTTGCTGTGAGGCAAGCTGAGCTACCATGCATTATTATTTAAAAATAACAATAATTATCCCCAGGATAAAAAGGGGCAGGGGCTCAAGCCTGCTGTTGTCTTTCTTCTAAAATAATTTATTTTACAGCTAGCCTCAATAAAAATCACAGAAAGATTACCCTCTTCCCAAAAATGATGTAGCCTAAACAGGACAAAGAAATAGCCTATAAGGTTAATGTGGGATAATGACTATAGGCTAAACAATTTTGTGTTGGCCTAAACTTTTTTATGATGTATTTATTTCTTTTTGCTATTTTTGTCTTTATCGTGATAATTCAACATCATATTTTTCATTCATTCATTCATTTTCTTTTCGGCTTAGTCCCTTTATTAATCTGGGGTCGCCACAGCGGGATGAACCGCCAACTTATCCAGCATTTGTTTTACGCAGCGGATGCCCTTCCAGCTGCAACCCATCACTGGGAAACATTCATACACACTCATTCACACACATACACTACGGACAATTTTAGCTTACCCAATTCACCTATACTGCATGTCTTTGGACTTGTGGGGGAAACCGGAGCACCCGGAGGAAACCCACGCGAACACGGGGAGAACATGCAAACTCCACACAGAAATGCCAACTGACCCAGCCGAGGCTCGAACCAGCGACCTTCTTGCTGTGAGGCGAACGTGCTACCCACTGCGCCACCGCGTCGCCCACATCATATTTTTAACCCTGTAAATAAATACAAAATGAAGGGAACAACTGCAAATGAATGTCCACTTTTGGGGAAAAAGAACCACCACTTTAAATGCTGTCTATGAACCTGATACATTTTAATAAGACACATTAATCTAAGAATTTGCTTTGCGTAAAAAAATACATATATCCGTAAACTATAAGTATGGTTCGGTAAAAGATCAAGGATTAGATATAAACAAGAAACATGTTTGTGACCAACATGGTGACAATGCCCCCTACTTCAAACCTAAATGTTGCAGAGAGAACATCGTTACTCTTCGAAGAGCTTTAGCCTATCAATAACGCAGTCAGTCAAAAAGTGTTAATGCCATAGAGTGGCTCTTGATCAGAGGATTGTCTTTATCATATTAAAATCAGAGTATTGGTCTCCATGTAAATGTACTCACTGTTAAAAGCCTCAGATTCTGTTCATTCATGTTCATATAGTGACATGACAAGATCACTAAGATGATATCATGCAACAGTGTTTTGATTGATACATTGCACTTTAAAATATTTGTTTACAGAAGATGCAAGAAATGCAGTTTAAAATATTATTTACAGGATATACAACAGTTATTTTATTTAGAAGAGATGCTGCTTATTTTCTACTTTTAATATGAAAAACACAGAAAATAATTAATTTTGTTTCCGAAGTTATTTATTTTTACTTTTTTATTAGAAAAAAAGTGACTGTAGGTTGTAGTCAATGTGTTTGCATTTCAGTTGTTCAACAGTGATGTTCAATAAATAATCATACATTCACCGGCCACTTTATTGGGTACACCTTACTAGTACCGGGTTGGACCCCCTTTTTCCTTCAGAACTGCCTTAATCACTTGTGGCATAGATTTAACAAGGTACTGGAAATATTCCTCAGAGATTTTGGTCCATATTGACATGCAGATTTGTCGGCTGCACATCCATGATGCGAATCTCCCATTTCACCACATCCCAAAGGTGCTCTATTGGATTGAGATTTGGTGACTGTGGAGGCTATTTGAGTACAGTGAACTCATTGTCATGTTCAAAAAAACAGTCTAAGATGATTCGCGCTTTATGACATGGCACGTTATGCTGCTGGAAGTAGCCATCAGAAGATGGGTACACTGTAGTCATAAAGGGATGGACATGGCCAGCAAGAATACTCAGGTAGGCTGTGGTTTAGAAACTATGCTCAATTTGGTACTAATGAGCCCAAAGTGTGCCAAGAAAATATCCAGGCAATATTTTTCCAATCTTTATTGTCCAATTTTGGTGAGCTAAGTTTCTTGTTCTTAGCTGACAGGAGTGGCACCCAGTGTGGTCTTTTGCTGCTGTAGCCCATCCGCCTCAAGGTTTGACGTTCAGAGATGCGAGTGATTATTTAAGTTACTGTTGCCTTTCTATCAGCTCAAACCAGTCTAGCCATTCTCTTCTGACCTTTGGCATCAACAAGGCATTTTCAACCACAGAACTGCAGCTCACTAGATATTTTCTCTTTTTTAGACCATTTTCTATAAACCCTAGAGATGTTTGTGCGTTAAAATCCCAGTAGATCAGCAGTTTCTGAAATACTCAGACCAGCCCATCTGGCACCAACAACCATGCCACGTTCAAAGTCACTTAAATCACCTTTCTTCCCCATTCTGATGCTTGGTTTGAACTGCAGCAGATCGTCTTGACCATGTCTACATGCCTAAATGCATTGAGCTGCTGCCATGTGATTGGCTGATTAGAAATTTGCGTTAACAAACAATTGGACAGGTGTACCTAATAAAGTGAGTAGGTGAGCGTAGATAATAGATAGTGTGTGTTTCCTTCAATTATTTTAAAAACAAGTAATGCTCCCTTCATTCAAAAATCTCTCACTTGTAATATGTGAGCATATTTACTAAACTTGTCAGTGAACTATGAGGGCAAAAATAAATAAATAAATAAATAATCATTTATTAATTGTAATTGAGTTCAAATGTTCAATTTATCCAGATTTAGATTTTAGGCTAAATCACCCAGCCCTACTTACTAATCAATGTAAACACTAAAATAATAGCTCAAGCAAGAATTGAAAAAATAAAAAATAAAAATCACGCCATCCATAATCCATCCAGGCCATACTGGTTTCATTAAAGGAAGACAAGCACCTAACAATAATCACAGATTTATAAACTTAATATACCACTTAGGGCTGGACGATAAATTTGGTATCGGTATTGTGCCGCGTGTGCATTTTCCAGGCGCACCTAGCTGAAAAACATCTATTCATGTAAGTAGAACTAACCAATCTGCTTCACACTTTGTATGGAATATACACATTTCAGTAATAACGGTAGACCAATTACCTGAGACAAACACAGCGCACCTAAACATTGCAGTGCTTTTTACTTTTCTCCATAAACTTGCATCAGAGCTGCAACAATGGTTTGTCCGTTTGTCATCCTCCGAGAAAACAGTTGATGGTCACCTAGTTAAGAGAGACACCAGGGGAGCACGAGTGCAAAGTGCATAGAAAACGGTGAAGAAACCAACGAGCTTGCGCTTGTCACTTAGGGTCAGAATAACAATACACACGAAAATGAGTGCCGTATAGCAGCAGTGAGGAGATTGTAAATAAAAAAGGATGCAAAGATGTCGCCAGAGTGGCTTTCTGGTTTCTTTTCTTGTGCATCCCAGCCACTAGCTCCCCATCTGAAAGATTTTTTAGCATAAGGGGTAAAGTAGTCATTCAACTTTACAATTTGTAATGTTGCAATATGTATTTGAATAATGATGGCTGGTTCCTTTACTTTCCTTTCCTTTGAAAGCTCAGATTTGATTATCATAATTTGTTTTGTTTACAGAGTTTGAGGTTTACTGTATCATTATTTTTCACACCTTACAGATGTTGATGTACCTTTACCATTGCACACACTTTGTAACATTTTATTTATCAAGTTTAAGAGTCTCTTTAACACTTATGTTTATTTTATTATAAAGAGATGAGATATTTTGTTTAAATATGGGCAGAAAATCAGTAACTAAAATATCCATACTCCCAAAAATAAACTACTTATTTTCAATGACTCCAGCACAACCCACTCGTACCTGGTTGAAATCTCTAGACTCTATCACAAAATTCTACTAAAAAAACAAGACCCCAAGAATTAAATTGACAACCTTACAGAAACCAAAACCACAAGGAGAACTAGAAGCACCACATTTTTTACAAATACTTTCTGGCAAATCAGTTCCAAAACACACAAATAGATCCAACCTAACCCATCAAAAAATACATGGCAAGATATTGAACAATCAATCTGCAAGGACATTAACACTTCAGACTTACCCTTTCACAGTCAAACAATCAAAAAACATCACCGTTTTAAAATGCCCACAATAGAAGCAATTCTGACTGCCTGGTGGAATTTTCATCAAATCACAAATTCCCCACTCACACCATCTAAATACACCCCAATTTGAAATAATCCTGATTTTATAGCTAACAAGAAGCCACTCAATTTCCACACATTGGCAGAAAAGGAAATGATACAACTTTAGCATATCTTTAATAATAATAACCTGGCACCATTTTCCCATAAAGTCCAGATGTACAGCATTGGGAGTAATTGCTTATTGGAATATTTACAAATCAAATCATTAATTCAAATCAAAATTACTCAACCAATCAATCAATATAGACCTTTCCCCTCAAATCTCAGAGTTCATTAATATATATTCCTCCAAAAGATTACTCTCCCAAATATACAAAATGATATCAAAATCAGACAACACATTAGTTCTACCAACCACTAAATGGGAATCAGAGTTACTCCCAATGCTGCATTCTGGACTTAAATGTGCAATAACATATACTCCATGACTAAAAATGCTAACCTAGTCAAGTCAAGTTTATTTATACAGCGCTTTTCACAATGTAGATTGTGTCAAAGCAGCTTAACATAGTTCTAGTAAAGTCCAGATTCAAAGACCAGAAGTTCAGTGTAGTTTAGTTCAGTGTGGTCTAAATTTCACCTACATTTTATACAGTATAAAGTTCTTCACAGATCTCATCCAACTGGGCAAAAATTTATTAAAATGGGTTTCACCTCAGAGACATGTTCACATTGCACACAAAACACCCCAGACACTTGTTTTCATGCCTTATGGCATTGCACTTTGATTAAAACATTTTGGGAAAAGGTTACTGACTCGCTCTCCAACTTTATGGGGTCACATCCCACTGTCTCCGTCCCTCAGAATACTAGGTGACATATCCACAATCGATATAAATAATACAAATGATCAACTACTTCTGGTGGATTTAACTAATATGTAGATTTACATTAGACAAGTACATTTTTTTATTTATTATTATTTTTATTTATTTATTTATTCATTGTTCTGTCATTTATTTTCAGTGTAAAATTATTACTTATGTTTAAATGCCAAAAACGTTTTTTTTTTTAACTTATTTTTAAGTTCAGAGAAATCGACTATTGTTTTTGTTTTATATTATTTTGTGCTGTATTAATTGGTTACTGAACAGCAATAAATAACCCTTTAAAATATAAGGAGTTTGATTTTCATTTGATTTTCTAAACTAGTAGTGTTTTAAAATTAATGAATACATAATAATCGTGATTATTCCTCAGACTATAATAGTTGCATCCCTAGTTGTTTTTTTATATTATTGTTATTATCAATATGATTATATTATAGTTATCACATTTATTTGTCTAGTAGTAGTTGTTGTAGTAGTAGTAGTAGTCGTTGTAGTAGAAGTTGTAGTAGTCGTTGTTGTTGTAGTAGTAGCTGTAGTAGTAGTAGTTTGTGTAGTACTTGTTATTATTATGCTTGTTGTTGTCATTGTTAATATTGTTGTAATTTTTACTGTCATTATTACTATCATTAACTTACTACCTTTGTTGTCATTTCCTACCACTGATTGGTTTTGTTCTGTTTTATTTACATCAATATTATGTGCATCATTTTTTGATATTTTCCGACCTTTAGGCTTTCTACTGTTATGCATGTTGTCATATATATATATGCTTGTACCTGACAGTTTTTTGTTTTCATCTCTGTTCTTTGTTTTTCTCTCTTCCATTTGTATGTTTCCACGTAATTTGTGTACCTCTTGCATAATAAAAATAAAACAATGTTTTAAGCAAAATTGTGCTATTACTCTGCTAATTAAAACCTTTGTAATCTGCTCTTACTGGTGGAATGTGCAATCAATGAAGATTGGCCACCAGGCTGGTGAAATACAGCCATGAAACCTCCAACCCTAAGGCCCTGTCCACACGAACATGGGTATTTTCAAAACCGAACTTTTTTTCTACGTGGTTTCACTGTTTGTCCACATGAAAACGGGTGACTGAAACTGAAACTTTCTGAAAACTCCAGCCAGGGTGAAGACTTTCCAAAACTTCGGGTAAAGTGTGATCATGTGGACACTACAATTGGAGTTTTCGCCCAATGACATCAGCGTGGGCCCTGCCCTTACAAAAAAATAACTGCAGTAAACTGAAGTAAAACTGCAGTACAACAGCAGTATACAGAAGGATAACTGCAGTAAAAGTAATTGCAACTGCAAAATTGCAGTATAGTGAAGTATAAACACAGTTCAACTACAGCACAATAAAGTTCAACAGCAGTCCAATCTGAAGTACATTGAAGTACAACTGAAGTAAAAAGAAGTAAACTACATATTTACTGCACTTGGGCATTGTGCTGCTTTATAGTCTTATGTCAATGATGTGGTAAGTACTGTAAGTTACTGCACTTGCTCTGAGGAATTTGTTCTTCATCAACTTCCAACAATATTTTGTACTTTTTTCAGAGATGTTTTTTGGAATTGTCATCTTCTAAACAGAATTTGAAGAGTTTTAGGGATTTTTAAATATGTTTTAAGGTTGTTTTAAGGGAGTTCAAAAAACATAATTTATGAAAAGTACAACAGCAAAAACTTTTTTAATAATGTTTATAAGTAGAGTTTTGTTATTGTGCACAGGTGTACAATGACAAAAAAACACTATCTGATTTTCTTTTACATACGGAACATTTGATACGATTGTGATGAACGAGCAGATCATCCTGACAATGACCGCATCCACAAGCACAGTTGCTCAGCGGTCAGTGAAGGAGCGTTTTGTCTGTTTTGTCTCTGTATTTCAGCTGCAAAATGGAGATAAAATATGCTTGGTTGATTTCTTTACTGACAACACCGTTCACATATGTACACTACCTACAATGACATGGCCAAACATCCCAAAATCCACAAATGGCTACGCTTCCTGGAGAAGTTCCTCTGGCGAGCTGGACCATTTTGGCCTTGTCATGTAATTCAGCAGTGAGTGCCTATTAATATATTGTCATTGCCTATTAGTCCTTACTTCATACTCGCATCCAGTAGCTCAGAATTTGTCATAGAGCAATGTTGCTGCATGAAAGTGAAACTGCAAAAAAAAATTGAAAAATGAAATACCAAAAATTACATGAGTTTTTTTTTCAAACTTTTTTTTTTGTTTTTAATTTGTGGATAGTTAGATTTCTCATGTGAAATTGTACAGGAGTGAAGCCAGTCAGTAGAGTTTATAGCAACATATTTTGCAGTGTTTGCATGTCCTTTACTGCATAGAATTAATTAAAATAAAAGTAAAATAATATTACAAGTTGATTAAAAAAAACAACACCTAAATAATTCTGCATTTTGTAAAAAAAAATTTAGTCGAATAAAAGACTTTTTCATTCATAAATTTCACCATTGTAGATTTCTTAAAAACTGTGTAAAAATCTTGTTGTCACAAACCTAATCTCGTGTCTGGTCTCATGGTTTAAGTGTTTTGTCACAACCCATGTCAGTGCCCTTGGCAAAGGTAACTTGCACTTCTGTGATGGCACCGTTATTGCTGGAAAGTATATAAAGATTTTGGAACACAATATGCTGCCTTCTTTTCCAGGGACGCCGATGCATAATTCAACAAGACAATGCAAAACCATTCTGCACACATTACAAAGTCCTGGCTGTGAAGGAAGAGGATACATGTACTTGACTGGCCTGTCTGCAGTCCCGACCTGTCTCCAATAAAGAATCTGTGGTGCATTTTGAAGCCCAAAATGTGACAACAAAGACTCTGTACTGTTGCCCACCTTAAGACTTGCAGGAAGAATGGGACAAAATTACACCTGAAAAACTTCATCACTTGGTGTCCCTAAACGTCTTTTAAGTGTTGTGAGAAGGAATTGCAACATTACAAAGGGGTAAATGCTTTACTGTTCCAATTTTTTTAATGTGTTGCAAGGACCAAAATTGGAATGCATATTTAAAAAAAAAAATCCTGAGGAACACGTTAAATAATGTGCAATGTATTGTCTGCAATGAAGTACAAGTCAAACATTTTCTGATTTGGGGTTGTATAACTTTTTCATAGTCCAAACTGTCCAAATATGATATTAATGGTAACAACAGTATTTCGCAATGAAGCTTATTAATCTTTATATATATAAAACAAACCTGCCTTAAGTCTATTGTATCTAATTCTGCAAATAATAATTAACAAATTAATAAGATTCATAATACCTTCAGCAGGAACTCCTTGCCCTCGGTGTGGATCTCGAAAAGCCCCTCTTCTGCCTCAACGTCATAGCTGAAACAAGCATCCCCTATCTCAATGTGTCCGAGTGGAAGAGCGTCTTGGGGAGTCTTGAAATAATACAAATAACATTTCCTGGGGTCGTACACAAACCAACGCGTTTTGAAGCCTCTCAGCGGCCCTTTCCCAGTCAGTTTATTCAGGTATCCGCATAATTTGGAGACTTGCTCCTTTTTGCCACCGCAGTCGGCTACATCAAAAGACTTGGCCGTTAGGATCCTCGAATTCCTGCTGGTATTGGCAGCGTTTTCATCCTCTTCCTGCATTTTTACTGTTTTTCTGCTCCTCTGTCAGCGGATACAAAGTTTCTATCCGCATGACGTCACATGACTTCTATTCACGTGCTGCCGCCGCACAGGCTTATGGGACACGTAGTTTTTGCCGAAGTTAGTGTGGTAAATTTTGGTAATAATAATAACGTTTCCCAGTGATGGGTTGCAGCTGGAAGGGCATCCGCTGTGTAGAACATATGCTGGATAAGTTGGCGGTTCAATCCGCTGTGGTGACCCCTGATGAATAAAGGGACTAAGCCGAAAAGAAAATGAATGAATGAATGAATAATAACCCAGCAAACATTGGTCCGACGACAACGTCCTCTCCCCGGCCAAAAGGGGTCGCGGCAGGACGGCACAAATGAAGTAATATTGGTCCGAAGGTAACGGCGTGTCTTTTTTTTTTAATTGTCAAAAAATACAATGCAAGTCAAGTACAACAAATGTAAAGAAAATTTCAATGGCTAGGAGGAAATATAAACAATATCACAGTTCGCATAGCTTTTTGATTTTTTGAGAGTAATATGGACTTAATATAACACTTCATTTCATTTTTAAATGCAATAAAATTTGGATTTTTATCTGAAAATTTACATTTATGAACATGAAATTTGGCCATTACAATAAAGAAATTAATAAAAAAAATGTATAGGTTTTTTTGTCTCTAGAGTTTTCAAAAACATCTTTCCAATGTAAAGTAATATTTCCATCAATATTGACAGCAATAAAGTCAATTACATTTCACCAAAAAAAGACACATAAGGGCAATACCAAATAAATGGCACTCTCTGGCCTCTGCTTGCAAAAGCTACATCTCACATCTATATCTTTTTAACTCTCTACCGCATGGTGTTGCCATATGGCAACATGTTATTTATGTTCCTTTCCCTGCCACTGTTTCTTTAAGACCAACCATAGATATATACACTAGATTTCGCATACGGACCCTGAGCATGCGTCAATAGCGCCGCCACATTTGTACAGTGCTCCCAGGACAAATGTCATTCAACCGCACTAGTCAAGACAGTGTGCCAATGCTGGACTTTAGCGCTGCTTACGGGTGTAGTAACGAGCAAACAAAGAAAACAAAGCACAAAGGCAGAACATTTCATAGGTAAGATTTCGTTTTTTTACGTTTTTTTGTATGTTACAAACTTTTGTGCTCAACAAGTAACGTTATTGATGATAATACAGTCTCTCACTGCACTGATCATAAGGCAAAGTAGCATCTACTTGCACTGAATTCTAGGCTTATGCTAGTTTTTTTAAATAAAATCAGCAAACAATGAAAAAGAAATATGACAACAAGACGCTGCGGTGCCAGAAACTTGTGTTATTGTCGGCTAAGTGAACGAGTCGTTCATAACGGAGATTCATTCACAAACGAATCGCTCCCTCCGTTAGAATGAGAAGTGAAAGCAGGAGAGGGGGTGTGTTTCAGGACACGGATTAGATCAAATTTAACAGGGAGGGAGGATAATACATTTCCATGCACACAAACACAAACTCTTTACCCTCTATACCTGTGCGGTCACTTATCCATCGATGTAGAAAAGTGATGTAAAATGATCATTTTAGTAATTAAAAAAAATATTTTCGTACTGACCACCGGGGAAAACTCCCGATCATAGATATATGTATATATGTGTATATCTCTGGCTCTGGATGGCCACAGTCCTCCACTGCACCTTGGTCCCGCATTCATTTCAAAGGAGCGCTACCCTGTACTAAAATGGCGGCTCTATTGACGCATTCCTTCCAATAGACAACAACAGGGTAGGCGACATCTAATGTAAATATCTATGAAGACCAACGTTCTAATTTTTTTTGTTGGAAAGAGAAGACCTTAGCTTAGCCAATGATGTGCTTTGGTTAAGTCACATGACATGCAGTGTTTTTCTTTTTTTTTTTTTTTTTTTTTTTATTGCAATTTTAGAACACAGAACATACAAGGGCAATAACAACATTAACATCCAATCAAGTACAATATAAGAGGAAAATAAAAAATAAAATAAAAACAATTATTCAAAAAACAAAATTTAAGGCTTTAAAATAATTAACAGTTCTTTTTGCTTTGGTATTTTTTGTTTCTTTTATCGTGTACAAGTAATGACTTATTTCTATTTTAAAGTGAGTAAAATTAGGTTTTTTCACAGCCCATTTACATTTATGAATAAAAAATTTTCCATATATAATGAGCAAATTAACAATATGCCAAATTTTGAAGTCAACTGTATTCTCATAAAAAAAGAAAACATCTTTTTCTTTGAATTCCAATGCAATATTCGTACTCTGCTTAACAAAAAAGAAAAGATCACACCAAAACAATTGTGTGTAAATACAATCATAAAATAAATGAACAATACTCTCTTCTTTATCGTTACAGAAAGTACATTTTAAATCAATATCTTTACAAAATCTTGCAATTACCTGTTTTACAGGGTAAATACGATGAACAATTTTAAATGACACCTCTCTAATTTTATTCGTTATACAAAAACGTCTGGAAATCTTAAAAGTCTCGTTCCAATTAACATCTTGAAATTGTGATCTCCAATACCCAATAGCTGAAGGAACATTAACAATCCGGCAAATCATTCTAAGATAATTATTATTAAATTTTTTTTCTTTTATATTTATACCTTCCAATTTAACACTAAAATCTAAATTTGTATCTTGAACTATATCATTTGCTAATAATTTCTTAAGCTCTGAGGGAATACCATTAATTACCATCATATACTCTTTAACAGGTATATAAAGAGAAAATTTTTCTAGAAACTCTAAATAAGTAAGCACATGACCATTACTATTGAAAAGTTGTGAAACCAGCAAAATATTATTTCTAAACCAATTAATAAAAAAAAGAGATTTATGTCGGTGTGTAATATATCTATTGTTCCAAATTAAACATTTGTGAGGGGAAAAATTGTGTTTGTATATAATCATCCATGATAACAATGCCTGTTTGTGAAAATTTGAAAGTTTTATGGGAAGCTTACTAATATTAAAATTGCAGTTAAGAAGAAATTCAATGCCACCTACTTTTTCAAAAATAATATTAGGGATGTAATACCATAGTTTGTTTTTTGAGCGAATATAGTTTTGTATCCACTTAATTTTAAAAATAGTGTTAGATATTTCAAAGTCAAGTACGTTTAGTCCACCTTGATTAAATGGATTACAAAGTGTTTTTTTATTCAAGTAATGAATTTTATTTTTCCAAATAAAGTTATATATACATTTATTTATTTCGTTAATGATACGTTTTGGAATATCTATAGCCATTGCAATGTAAACTAATCTAGATAAGCCTTCAGATTTTGATAACAAAACTCTTCCATTCAGAGACAGGTCTCTCATTAGCCAAATATTGAATTTCTTTTGTATTTTATTAATTAATGGGGTATAATTTAGTGTTATTCTTTCTTTTTGGTCCTTGCATATCTTAATTCCTAAATAAGTAATAATATCTTTTATTGGAATTCCATAAATTTCAAACATATTACTGGGTCTTTCTTTTAAAGCAAATAATTCACATTTTTTAATATTAATAGCTAATCCTGATGCTAAATAAAATCCGTTAAGACACTCTAGAGCTACTTTTAATTCTTTTATGTCTTTCAGAAAAACTGCAGTATCATCTGCTAACTGGGAACATTTAATCACATTACTGGCCAACTGGATACCCTGAAATGGATTAAATGTAATATGAAGATATAATACTTGCATTATTAATAAAAATAATAGAGGAGATAATGGATCTCCTTGTTTAACTCCTCTACCTATGTTAAATCTAGAAGTGGTGCCGAAAGGTAGTTTAACAGAGCTATTGCAATTAGTATATAAAGTTCGAACTGCATGAATGAAGTTATTACCAAAACCGAAAAAATCAAGAACTTCAAATAAAAAATTGTGGTTTACAGTATCGAATGCTTTATAGTAATCTATAAAAAGAATGTAACTATCATCATTTAAAAGAAAATTATAATCAATCAAATCTAATATTAATCTAATGTTATTACCAATATATCTACCACATAAGAAGCCCGACTGACAATCATCTATAATTTCATTTAAAACTAACTTTAATCGACTTGCAAATATGTGTGAAAGTAATTTACTATCATTATTGATTAAAGTTATGGGTCTCCAATTTTCTATATTTAATAAATCTTTACCTGGCTTAGGAATCAGTGTAATCAATCCTTGTAACATAGTTGGCAACATTACTTCATTTTGTAGTATTTCTTTAAAGACATATAGAAGAAATTCTGAAATATCATCTTTGAATTCTTTGTAAAATTCAGAGGTCAGTCCATCGTTACCTGGAGCTTTATTATTTTTTAGTTTTTCAATAGATCTATAGATTTCTTCCAAAGTTATGTCTTGATCACATAAGTATTTGGAATGTTGATCTATAAGTTTTAAGTTTTCTTTAAGGGGATCTAAAAAAGAAGCAGTGTTACTTATATTATTATTTTGAGTGTATAACTTTTCATAATATGTTGCTACAAAATTAGATATTAGTTTTGGTTCTGTTATAAGAGAACCATTAATCTGAAGTTTGTTTAGAAAGGAAAAATCACCATTTTGCCTTTCAAGATTGAAAAAATATTTTGAATTTGATTCACCTTTTTCTAACCACTTTCTTCGTGACCTTATAAAGGCACCTTTAGCTTTGTATTCATAAATTTGTTCTAATTCCAATTGTAATTTTATTAAAAGATTCTTATCTTGTTCACTTTCTATTTGTTTGTCATATATGTCAATTATATTTTGAATTATATCATTTTCTCTATTTTTTTTGGCTTTGGCTATTTCCTTGCTTCTCGAAATGGCAAATTTTCTAATTTCATAATTTCCCAATTTATTCCGTATAAGCCTGATGTTCTGGCATTATTATAACATCTTTTTATTACAATTTTAACTTTATTCTTAAATTGATTATCTTCAATAAGTGAATTGTTTAATTTCCAATAGTTAAAATTGAAACCTCGAGTTCTTGTATCACCAAGACTTATAACAATATGGATCATTTTATGATCACTAAAAACTGAAGGCACTATATTAGTTTCTTGGACTTGATTACCAAGTTCCTCAGATGTTAACCAAAAATCAATTCTAGATTGCAATGATCTATCTTTATTATTCCAAGTAAAGTCCATCTTATCAATATTCCTATGTCTCCATTCATCTCGACAATTTAATTGGGCACACAAATTAAATATATCAGTATATTGAGACTGTTTATTGATACGGGGAGGAAAACAATCTAAATAAGGATCATTAATAGTGTTCCAATCACCCCCTAATATCAACAGTGCATTTGGGTATATCTTAAAGAAATCCAGAATTTCTTCTCTAAAATTTTGTAATAACAACCTGTTTTTAAGGATGTAATTGTCACCATAAATATTCCCCAAAATTAGAACGCTGCTTTCCTCTTTTACAACTAAAATTATCCATCTTCCACAAGGATGAGCTTTACTTTTGAGAATTTTCCCTTTATAATTTCCTTTCAAGACTGCAACCCCAGCTGAGTTATTACTCCCATATGCCAACCAGATATCATTACCCCATTGATTTTTCCAAAAGACTAAATCAGAAGTTACTGCATGAGTTTCCTGCAAAAAATAAAAATCAGCCTTAAATCCTTTAAGAAATAAAAAAATTGATTTTCTCTTTAACAAATCACGAATGCCCTTAACATTGAACGAATATATACATAAAGACATAAACTCTCTCTAAAATACTAAAGAAAAATGTTTTCCACTCACCCAAGAACCTTTGTATAACTATTCTTATTCTATGAAATAACGTCAAGTCTACCCTTTTTTTTTTTTTTTTTTTAATTAAACTCAAAATAAGGTTCAAGTTATAGCCTACTAAAACTCTTATAAAACAAGTGTAGGCTGTTACAATTTACTTTCAGCCCAATTAGAAAAGATTATCATTATTATCTTATCTTTGTTATTTAGTTACTACAGGTAACTACAGGTAGCTAAAATATCAGAATCAGCACAAGACTAATCACGGATTTCTTTACCGTCAATTATAGCTTTGGCTCCAACAAAAAATGCCTTTTTTCCTTGTTTGCGTGCAGCTTCAATTTGCGGCCAAATCTGTTGCGTGTGTCTTTGTCTTTTGTTGTTAAATCTTCTCCAAACCTTAACTTTCTGGACTGAAGGTATTCTGATGCCTTCGAGTTCTTCCACATAAGCTCCCTGGCTGATCTCGCTGTAAATCTCAAAATGATCGGTCTAACTTTCTCAGTGCTTTTCCTTCCGACGCGATGAACGACATCAATGTGATGAGGGAAGTCATCTGTAGCCCCCGGGACCACGGCACAGCAAATGTCAATCACTCGTTGTTTGACATTCTCTCCTTCTTGCTCTGCTAAACCGTAAAGCCTTAAATTCCATCTTCGTTGGTACCTTTCAGCTTCATTTACTCTTTCTTCCAGCTCTAAAATTCTCTTCTGGTGTCCTTCGTTACCTTCTTTTAGCGTCACAATGTCTTTTTTAACATCGTGTATCTCTTTGAAGAGAAATTCAGTGGCTTCTTTTAAAGAGTTTATGCATTCTCGGTTTTGTTTGATTTCCTGGTGTATAGTTTCAGTATTTTGATTCATTTTCTCAGCCAATATTTGCACAATGTTATTCTGTACCTCAGAAAGAGTTGGCTCCGATTTACTTTTCTTAGGATCTGGCGTGCATGGCTCCGAACCCGGTACCGGAGATAGCTCTGGGCTACTACAGCGAGCGTAGGAATGTGCTTCTGTTACTTCCATTTTTTGATTATCAACGCAATCAGTAGAACAGCCTCTGTCAGGTTTTCCTTTGTCCTTATTTCTTCCTTTTCTCTTTTCCGCCATTACATCATACAACTCAAAGGGAAAGTTGTCCAGCTATCCGTGAATGTAGGCTAACTTTAGCTTTCTAGCATCGATTTGTATATTATTTCCTTTAAAGGTTGAAACTTAATAAATTACACAATGGTTACATTGTTAACCAATGCCTTATTAAGCATATCAATTAAAAGTATATAAAGTAGCTCAAAGGGTGTGAAAAACGAATGTAAATTCTAGCAGTAAAAACCTCCGTCTGCCTCGGATGCCATCTTGGCTCCCCGCCCCCATGCAGTGTTTTTCTGTGGCGCGATTTCTGACAGAGTATTATTTATTGTTTATTGTGAGTAATTGCTGAATGCAAATGTAAACGTCAATAAAAACAAAGGATCAAATTATGTCAGATCCACAAAAAAATCTCAGACATCTCCTCCAGTAAGTTATGATGACATATTCACAACTCAAATTTTTTTTAATCAAATTACTTTTTTGTAAATCGGTCAAATGTATGTGTTGCCAAATGGCAACACTGTCCAATAGCGGAATGTGCAATATTGCAATAGCTTAGCTAGCTAGCAAGGTCAGCTGTGATCTTTTAAGTTGTAACAATAACAACATGAATGCTAGTAGTATAATGTTGATTAGTCATATGTTAATGGCATTTTAATTATGGATAAAATCAAATTTTAATGGCAATACTTTTGATTAGATATAAATACAGAGAACAGTGTATTAGCGAGCACCACTATGTTCTATGGTAAATGAAAGAAGAAAAGGACAGAACTGGCTCTTCCTGCAGATGAAAGTGAGGATGAGATGGGTTTTAGTGACCATGAGACTGATGCAGATTGGACATTTGATAAGAGCAGTGATGGAGACAGTTCAGGTAAGTTAGCTCAAAGAGGCATGTAAGACAGGCGTAGTATAGTATATAGTATAATATATAAACATTGTTAGCTAGTAGCTACATTATTCTGATGCATCTGGATATATTAGACTTGTTATTTATTTGTTATAATATTTACTGGAGAAAATATTTATATTTACTGTATGTTGTATACATGATAATACAATATTATGTTTGTTTTCAATAATATTCAGCAAAAAAGAATGGAATAAATGAAAACTGTTGGAGTAACAGTTGTTGGAAGGTATGTATACACTCAAAAAAAAAAAAAAAAGGTTCTTCAGTGGTTCTTTGAAATGGTTGAGGTGCTATGTAGCACTTCTACTGCGAAAAGAACCTTTAAAGCACCATGAAGCTTTAAAGTGGTTCTTCACTGGTTCTTTGGGGTGATTAAGGTGCTATATAGCACCAGCGCCAATACAAAGAAATATAGTAATAATATTTAGAGCCCTTAAGAGCAAATAACCTTTTTGATTTTATATATATATATATATATATATATATAGAGAGAGAGAGAGAGAGAGAGAGAGACATAGATAGATAGATAGATAGATAGATAGATAGATAGATAGATTTAATAATATAATTATATATGAATTAAATGATTAAAGTTTTTTCATGCAAGTTTGTAAATTAGCATGAAACTTTAAGTTATTTATTTAACCCAATGGTTGAGTTAAAAATATTTGGTGCTTTGTTGGGTTATTTTTAACCTTTATTGGGGTATATATTATTGTTATATATGTATACATAATATATTTGACAAATCATTTTGTGGGAAAAAAAACAGTTTTCTTCAGAGACTGATAAGTTCAATGCTAAGATGGTTTATTATTAAAAACAAATAATGGTAATAATGCCCCCTGGAGACGTACATGAGTTTCGCCATTCTTGCGTTCCTATTGGTGGACTGGCGACTGTCTGCGACGAGCCTCGAGTGGCGGTTAATTTTTCAAAAGGAGAGGTCCAACATTTCAGCTCTTTATACATTCATACGTTTCGTACATTTATACGTTATTACACTTTTAAATCATATTACATAGATATTTTTTATCATCAGGTAATGTTTCTATTTGTTAGAAAAGCCCTGGTGTTGAATAATGGTAAATACCTGTACTGGTAACGTTAGTACTGACCATGAGTACTGACGGGCCTCGTCAGCCATCTGTTTGTTAGCGGTGGGTTGATTTTGCTCGGTTTTTTATACGTATTAACCTACAGTATCCCTTTATTTGCTCGTCAATGTTAATTCATTCATTTTCTTTTCGGCTTAGTCCCTTTATTAATCTGGGGTCGCCACAGCGGAATGAACCACCAATTTATCCAGCATATGTTTTACGCAGCGGATGCCCTTCCAGCTGCAACCTATCACTGGGAAATATTCATACACACTCATTCACACACATACACTACGGACAATTTAGCTTACCCAATTCACCTATACCGCATGTCATTGGACTTGTGGGGGAAACCGGAGCACCCGGAGGAAACCCACACGAACACGGGGAGAACATGCAAACTCCACACAGAAACGCCAACTGACCCAGCCGAGGCTCGAACCAGCGACCTTCTTGCTGTGAGGCGATTGTGCTACCCACTGCGCCACCCTTTTCCCAATATCTAATTCATCATATTTATACATAAAATATTTACATGCATATTTATTATATTAATCATATTTAATTTAAAATCAAAGTTTTAAAAACAATAAGACAGCTCTGTTATATGAAGACGAGCTTCGCGACAGCAGCCGCAGCGTGAATGAAGCGCGTGCACGCTGCTTTTATGGTAACGTTAAGCACTAAACAGAGTTAAGTTTATGTTCGGCGCCGACTTCCGCTTTTGTGCTGTTTATAGCCCCAACCCTGATCAAGCAATCACTTCTCGATAATCCTAGATATCTTAAATAGCTTGTTCTTGTGTATTTTATCTCTGCAGAGAAGTGAACATCGCTGGGCTGGCCACTGTGGAGACATTCCGGCTGGTCTGCATTAATACAGTTTCTTAAAGAGCCCCTATTTTGCATTATTAATGGTCATATTTTGGTTTTGGGGGTCTCCAACAACAGGCTGATATGCATGCAAGGTCAAAAAACACTTTCATTGTCTTATAATATGCATTTATTTTTACATAATTATCCCAACGACTCCCATATGATTCGTTCAGCGATTCATTTGTTCCCAAACCCCTCTTAGCTCGAAGCTGATCTGCGCTGATGCAATAAAGCAATACAGTTAAACACCAGCATATTACTCTACTCTTAACCCTAACCATACAGTATTAATTCACACAGTAGCTAAAGTTGAACTATTTTGAAAACTGACGGCGCCGCGCCTGAGGAACAGCTGATGGTGGCCATAGCAACGACAAACAGCAGAGGATCAGGAGCACAAAACACATTTAAAGGAAGAAGCACGCGGCGCGTTTTCAACGTGGTTTTGGACACAATATGTGAATAGCTTTAACTTCTAGTGAATAGATTTAACCTGAAAGATACAGTACAAGCACTGATCTATAATAGATAAGTGATTAAAAGCCACGCGGAGCGATTACAACTTATAACAGACAATTAAACAACACATGTTTTGCAAACTACACAAAACGAGGCAACAATTTTAATCACACTTACATGTTATGATCCAGAGGAAGAAGAAACTGGTCCATATGAACTGCAACAGTTACTGAAAAAGTCCCTGTCAAAGTCTGACAAAGTCCCATACATAATTGTCTCCTTGCTGCTCCTTCCTTTAATAGCAAACGGCCGACGAATCCCGCGCTGCAGCGTAGGTTATTGTATCAAAAATATGAAAAATGACAGGAACAAACACAGCACCAGGATGGCTATAGTGTGTTGTTGTGAAAATGAACTTTAACCCTTTATTACCCGCAACCGAATCTCCTTTTTTTTTTTTTTTTATTATGCTTTAAACAACACATACATGACAATACAGCAAACAAAATAATGCCAGGGTGATGGAAGGTAAATAGTAATAATAGTACAAAAAATAAACACAAAAAAACAAGAATATAAATAATTAAATAAAATTCTTACAATTACAAACAGGCAGGACCTTTACATTAATCAAAGATTTTGAAACTAGAGCACAAACGGACAGTTTTAATGGCCTTTCTATTAGCACTATGCTGAATAGTACAGAAGTAATTTTTCAGTTCCATATAAAACAAAGTAAAACAGGGTTTTTTGTTGGAAAATTTACACTTATGAATATGGAACTTAATCAACAAAATAAATAAGTTAATAACAAAAACTTCGTTATTCAGATTATCATAATTAAAATATCCAAAAATTACATTTTCAAAATGCAAATTAAAATTAAAAAGTACCTCTTTTTTAATAAAGACAGAAGCATCATACCAAAGCTTTTTAACATAACCACAGTGCCAAAAGATGTGGGGTACAGTTTCCAAAAGCAAAGAACAAAAAGAGCCATTTATATCAATATATCCTTTTTAAATTTACTGAGAAAATGTTTAACTGGATAGAATTTATGAATTAGTTTAAAAGATATTTCTTTTATCTTATTTGTAACAAAACATTGGTGAGGTAATGACCAAATACTTTCCCATTTAGGAATTCTTACAAAATTTTTCCAATAGGTAATAGAGCTAGGTTTGGAAACAACCTGGTTTTAAAAAAGAGAGCGAATAGATTTGTTATTTTTAGACTGTGAAAAACAAATTTTACCACACATTGTATCAGCTAGACTGATTATGGGCATATGAATCCAAGTTACACCTCTAAATAAGGAAACAATACTAGAATTAATTGCAGAGAAAACAAGAGAAAATTCCTTGGGAGTTACAGGAAAGTTAAACTGTACAAGAAACTCATCATAAGTCATAAGATACTCTTGAGTGTTAAACAACTGACAAACTAAAACAATACCCTTTTCAAACCACCTCTCCAAAAAAATACTCTTGCGTTTATACAAAATACATCTATTATTCCAAATAAAATAACGTTGTGGAGAAAAATTGTGCTTGTAGATCAGTTTCCATGCCAACAAGGCTTGAGCATGAAAAGCAGAATGCTTAACTGGTAATTTCTCAATCTTATAATCGCATAATAATAGAAAGGAAAGACCTCCAAGTTGGCCAAAAATAGAATTGGGAATAAAATTCCAGAGAGATGGTTTATTCAAACAAAATTTTAACCAATTAATTTTAAGAGTATTATTTAGAGAAGAAAAATCCAAAAAGTCAAGTCCCCCATTTTTAAGGGAATTTAAAACAACAGATTTACGGATGTAGTGTACACGATTCTTCCATAAGAAATTAAATAAAATCGTATCAATGGACTTCACTGTTTTATTTTCTAGATATATGGTTGAAGCAAAATAGGTTAATCTAGAAATTCCTTCTGCTTTTGAAAGAAGAACTCTGCCCCTTAGGGACAAATCCCTTAATAACCAAAAATTGAATTTACTTTTTATCCTTTCGAAAACAGGATTAAATTTACGGAAACTCTATCTTGTTCATTTTTTGAAATGACAACACCTAAATAGTTAACAGCTTCTTTAACTGGTATACCTTCTACAGATAATAGGGGAGAATTTTTTTAAGCTAATATTTCACATTTTTTTAGATTAAGGTGCAAACCTGAGGCATTAGAGAACAACTGAATAGATTTGATAGCCTGATGAATCTGGCTTGAGTCTTTTAAAAATAAGGCTGTATCATCCGCTAACTGACTAATTAAAATATTTCGACCAGCAATTTGGATTCCATCTAACTTACTCGCCTTAATAAAGTGACAGAAGGCTTGAGCTACTATGAGAAACAGATATACAGAGGCTGGACAGCCTTGCCGAAATTCCTCTTTCTAATAGAAATCTCTGTGTAGTTCCATGTCCTAATTTCACTGAACTATTTCCCCCAGCATACAGCGTACTCATGGCATTACAAAAGTAAGGCCCAAAACCGAATTTCTCTAAACAAAAAAAAAATGAAAGGATGCTCAATGGTGTCAAAAGCTTTGAAAATATCCAAAAACAAAATTAAACTATCGTCCTGGATAAAATCAGAATAATCAATAAGGTCAAAAACAAGTCTAATGTTATTAAAAATGTGACGATTTTTCATAAAACCTGACTGATTTTCATCAATAATTGAGTTTAAAACCAACTTAAAACGCTTAGAAAAAACAAGGGCAA
Source organism: Danio jaintianensis (assembly GCA_903798115.1). Taxonomy (NCBI): domain Eukaryota; kingdom Metazoa; phylum Chordata; class Actinopteri; order Cypriniformes; family Danionidae; genus Danio; species Danio jaintianensis. The sequence goes on along the minus strand of CAIGQV010017043.1, from coordinate 285,448 downwards.
ACAATTTATAATCGTTATTAAGTAAACTGATAGGTCTCCAGTTGTCTAAGAGAAGAGTGTCCTTTTTAGGTTTAGGTATCAAACAAATGACACCCTGTTTCATACTAACAGAGAGCTCAGAGCAGTTTAAACTTTCTATAAACACTTGGAGAAGGAACGGAGATACTAATTCAGAATATAGCTTATAAAATTCAGCTGTTATCCCATCACTACCAGGCGACTTGTTACATTTTAAACGCAAAATTGCTTCCTTAACCTCATTAATAGTAATTGGTGAGTCACACATAATTTTTTCATCTTGACTAATAGAATTGACATTACCAAGAAATGTTGTAAAGATATCCAGATCAGCTAGATTAAATTTTGATTTATACAAATTTGAATAAAATTTATAACAAAATTGGGAAATTTCTTTGGAATTTTCAGAGACAAGCTCTCCAATTTTCAATTGACAAATAGAATTATGTTAAGACCTAATTTTTTCAAGCTTAAAAAAATAGGAAGACATCTGTTCACCGTATTCAAGCCATCTTTGCCTTGACCTTATGAAAGCCCCCTCTGCTTTTAACTTATATATATTATCCAACTTGAAATGTAAATCAATTAAATAGTCCTTCTGACTATCAGAAAGATTTTCAGGCAGGATCCTGGTAATAGATGAAATTTCGCTAACAATATTAGTTTCCTTAAGACGTTTTATTTTAGCCAAATTAGCACTAAATTTTCTGAAGTACTTTCCAATTTCATATTTTAACAGTTCCCAATTTATACCAAATGAACTTTCCTGTTTAGCTTTATTCCAATAAAAACGTACAAGTCTTTCCAGCTCCATTTTAACCTCATTATGATCAAGTAAAGAACTGTTCATTTTCCAATAAGAGCAGCCCTTGTTAAATTTCAATTCAGAAGAAAGCAAAATTTTAATAGAAACAGCCTTATGATCTGTTAGTGGCGTTGTTGAGATATCAATATAAATATTCTTTTTATCAAGGTTTCTGGAGACTAACCAAAAGTCTATTCTTGAAAGTCTAGACAAATTTTTATTGCTCCATGTATATACTCTATCATTCACATTTTTAATCCTCCATATGTCTCTAAGTTCTAACCTATCCATAAATGCTTTCAGAGTTGTATTTGAATTTGACGAGCGACCAGGTGGCCACCTATCAAGAGATTCATTCAGGACGATATTTATATCACCACCAATCACTAAATATGCATTTGGGAATTTTGACTGCCAGTAAGTAAGCTTATCCTCCAAAACAAATAGTAATTGATCATTCTCAGCTTTAGAATTATACCAATAGTAATTAACAAGAATAAGGTTCACATTATAACACTTTAAAATTAACAAAATAAAATGCCCGCTTTCATCACAGTAAGTGTGCAACACCTCACCTGCAAAGTTATTTTTTAAACAGGATACTCCAGCAGAGTGGTTTGTACCATGTGAGAACCATATCTCACTACCCCACTGCGATTTCCAAAAATTAACATAAGTAGCTTCAGAATGAGACTCTTGAAAAAACACAAAATCAGAACTAAATTGTCTAGAAAACAAAAATAAGGCCTTGCGTTTAACAGCATCTCTTAAACCCCTGGCGTTTAAAGATACAACAGATAATGACATTTAAAGAACACACGAACACTGGAACAATTAACCTGTTTAAGGAAAGTTCTGTTAGCTCAGATAACTTTTTGTAATTACTAAAAATATATCCTCCAAAAAAGGTCTCAAAATAAAATATCAAAAGAGCAGCACCATTTTAAACGACGAAAATTAGCAAAAAGAACTTTTTTTTTCTTTTTTAACAAATAATAATAACAGTTAAGAGGCAGTCTCTAAATTGTATGCAACAATTCCATATCAATGTCTGAAAAGTGCACCTGAAAAATCTAAATCAGAACGTTAAACACCTGAAGGCACTTTATGTATGCAGGGTGATTTCTCCCTGTCCTTGTATGTAAGCTCTGCCTCCGACGAAAAATGCCGTCTTCCCATCCGCACGTGCTTTTTGAACCTCGGGCCACAACTTTTTTCTCCTTTCACGGTCTCCCGCTGATAAATCTTCCATGAAATGCAGACCATTCTGTTTCAAATATAAAGAATTCTTCGTGGCTTTCCAGACAGCATCTCTGTAAGAACGAACGGAGAATTGAAAAATGGTCACCCTGGGACGCTCCTTGGGACCACCTTGTTGCATCTTCCCGAGACGATGGACCACATCAATAACATCTGAGAGCTTATCCTTTGCACTTGGAAGAACATGTGGGCAGATTTTGACCACTTCAAGCCGTATGTCTTGAACAGATTCAGGAATCCCAGCTATCCTCAAATTACGTCTTCTCAAATAAGTTTCCATATCATCCATCCTCCGCTGCATTTGAGCCACAGGCTGTTCAACATCACCCATGCGCCTCTCAAGATTAGTAACTTTCTCAACAACGGCCTTCAGTTCAATGGACATATCCGAGATCTTTTTCTCTATTCCGTCTGATCGGCTGTTGATTAACTGAGTTATGTCTGACAACTGTGACGAGATATCAACTCGAGTGTCATCACTTGCTCTCTTCTTTATGACTGGTGATTTACACGGAGTAACAGGCAGTGCAGGAAACTCTTCTTCAGTTAAACAGAAGGCATCATCTTCGCTCATGCAAGAAACGACATAATCATGGCCACTAGCGACCGGTGAGCATGCGTTAAAGCTAACGCTAGCCGCCTTAGCATCAGCCGAAGAATTGCCTGAGTGACCACGTTTACGCCCCATGGCAACGCGATTCCGGGAAAAACGTTGATTTAACTGCTTAACAAAACGATAAACACTATGTACGACTAGTCAAAAGTTCTTTTGTACTATCTAGATATATATGATGCAGGAGCTCGTACAAACACGTCTGATCAGGTAGCCATCTTGGCCCCTTCCCCCGCAACCGAATCAGTGATCGTCATCTTCGCGTCATGATCAGTCCCGTGATCCTCAGCGCTCCGCTAGTGTCTGACGTCAAATGCGCGTTCACATTTTAACGGATATGGAACTACATATTTGGTGATGTACCGTATCGACGTCGACACGTTCAAACAAAAGATCCGAACCCAACTCGATTCATTCATTCGACTCTGAGTCAACTATTTAGCTAAAGAAGCAGTAGTTTAAAACCCTGTGCACTTTCAGATTTAAACCTCAGCTGGATGTTTTCATTCACTTAGAGTTGTGCTACACACTACATGGAAGCTCATTTTCAAAAACCCATAATAGGGGCTCTTTAAAATCACCGTTTAATGGAACTTGACTCTGGTGAATTTTACATTGTGTAACCAATAGGTGGCGACAAACAACCATCAAAATTATGTCACTGAATAGGTTTTCAAAAATGATCCACCTATAATGAAACGTGAAGTTTTATGTGTGAATTGTTGAATTATTAATTGACAATAATTATGATATGTTGTAATGTTAGATTTCTATATTTAGCATTATCAGCAACATTTTTATTAAAATTACAGGTTCTAAGTTCTGCTTGTTAAAACCAATGGTTTTTGCAGTAATATTTTTGTATAAATGAAAAGCAAATGACATTTGTCTCCTCCCTTTTTTGCTGATCTGAAAAATGGTCCAATCCGTGACTCAAAAACCGTAGTGTGATCCGAACCATGAGATTTGTGACCCGTTACACCACTACTTTACAGTATAAAAAAAAGTTATTCTCATGGCCATGTAGTCTAATTTCAGTTGTAGAGTTTTAATTTAGGCTTCTGTTGTTGATAAATAGTAAAGACGACATTAGTTAGTTAGATTTTGGCTGCTATCATTTAAAAATGTGTACTTTCACTTTACTTTACTTACTTTTTTACATTACTTTCACTCAGATTTAGCCGACTGTTAAATATGGGTATTTATACTGATGATAATTGGTTAAAGACACTAAAAAAGTGAAATGTTTGTTTTACAGGATCTCATATCCTACACCAACCAGAATGTCTAATGGCTCTCCTGATTCCATCAACGCTTCAAGTGTCAACATTACAATGGACAACACTACATAGTACACATTATAAGAGAGGTAGATTGACATGGACATGCTACAGGATGTGGAATGCCTGTTTGCAATTTTTAGTCTTTTCAGTGCGATGTTTATTGTGCCATTTAATCACACAATGAATTTTATTCAAAAATATGTATAAAAATGGATGTCGCCATGACACAAGAACACCAATACATGTACAAAAAATGTACAGTGAACTTGTTGAAACTGTAGTGCTATTTAATGGGTGTTTTAATTGTTCATGTATTTTTACCTGCATTATGGTTCGTTCTTCCTCATTTCAGAGATGTGAAAGTTAAATACTGTATTTGTAAACAAGTTTATGAACCTTTATTAAAAAGTGAAATCATTCAAACTTAATTTGAATGTAATTAAACATTGTAAATGTGAAGTGATTAGTTTTGCTATTTAATTTATGGAGTATGGAAAGGTGCCATTTTAAATATGATTGTAAAAACATTTATGTATATCTGAATAAATGTAAATTTTTTAATTTTCTGGATTCGTTATATTCATCTAACTTGAATTCATACCATTTAGGGCTCTATTTAATGAACCTATTAAACTTGGTTCTATATAGAACCTTAAAAGATTGGTGCTATATAGCACCAAAAAGGTTCTACTATGATTACGAGCCAAAGCACCACTTTTGGTGCTATTTAGCACCACTTATGGCTCTATTTAGTGGTTCTATTTAGCACCCTTTTATGGTTCTATATAGCACTTATGGTTCTATATAGGACCTTAAAAGATTGGTTCTATATAGCACCAAAAAAGGTTCCGCTATGATTACGAGTCAAAGAACCAATTTTGGTGCTATTTAGCACCACTTTTGGCTCTATTTAGTGGTTCTATTTAGCACCCTTTTATGGTTCTATATAGGACCTTAAAAGATTGGTGCTATATAGCACCAAAAAAGGTTCCACTATGATTACGAGCCAAAGAACCAATTTTGGTTTGTGATGATCAAATTGAAAATACAGAGCATCTTTTTTATGATTGTAAATTTGCATATGCCTTTTGGGAAGATTTGCTTTATTGGTTATTTTTTTAAGGTTGAAGATTAACATACTTTAACAAAAGAAAATATGCTATTTGGTTTATAATTGAAAGATAAAATGCATGATTTAGCAGTTAACACATTTATTATTCTTGGGAAGTTCTTTTTTTTTTTTTTACATAAGAACAGATTCTTAAGAATCCCTTCAAAATTTTGTGTACCTCACAAGGAACTATGTCTTTATTTTTTATCGCTTGAATGAAGAAAACGAATGCCTAATTCTCTGTGATTTAATAGAACACCTTGAACTTGCTGAAAACCCATAGGTGTTTTTTTTTCTTTCTTATGCTTGTCTGTTGTCTGATTAAGGAAGTTTGTAATATGTACCAGGCCATTTATAGTTTTATTGTTTGTTCAATAATTAATTTCTTTTAAATAAAAATGATAAAAATTTAAGTAAACAAATGAGACTTAACCTAATTTGAAAAGTATTATGACCGAATGGAAACCAGTGAAATGTGCTGCTGCTTAGAGTGCCATCTTGCCAGAACTCATGTTGTTGCCTCCCAATGGTGAATGCGGTTATACTCATGGCAGGTACTATTTGTTAGTTTGGTCATTTATGTCACTAATTTGGCAACTGTCAAACGTCATCTGAGAAATGGTTTGAATTTCTGCTTAGTAAACAACGTTAGTGTTCCATTTGGGACAAAAATTCATATACAATGCTGTGGAGTGTGTAAGTGCATAAGTACATAGTGCATAGTGTGTAGTGTGCCATTTGGGATGCAGCGGTTGAATATTTCAGTGAACACAGGTGCTAGCTGGTCTGCACAGGCTCTGAGGACATGACTAGAGATGCCGTCTCCAGGTGTTCACTCTCCTGAAGGCTTTCCTCACATCATGCTTTGAGATGATGAGCGCATTTCTGGTGCTGGCACTTTCTTCCTGTCAGCAGCTGATGGCACCATTAGCAGTGCTAACATTGTTAGCTGCAGGAAGTGCTTCTTAGAGTAAGCCATCTTTTTTAACACAATACAGACTCGCACAACTCCCTTCACCCTCTCAAAGCAAAGCATTTAGAGCCAGAAAAAAGATTTTATACGTTCAGAGATAACTTACACAGTGAATTAATTATTAATTAATTTATCATTCATTAATTATTGTTAGGATCACAGGATGAACAACAAATGTGAGATGGCTCCAGTGCTTATGGGGGAGGGAGTGACATGGGGGATGCTAAGTAAATATCATGCTAAGTGAATAATTATTTTACTCTGTGTCAGACAGACAGAGAAAAAAAACAAAAACAAATTAGAGCTCTTTAGAATTGCGCACAAAGATACTATGTCCATTTATAGGAAGGCTCTAAAATCCGCCAGGGCTGAGCACCTCCACAAACTGATAGAAAATAAATAATAAATAAATAAGATTTTTATTTAACGCCATTGCTAAACTAACAAATAATCGCTCATTGTCTGAACATAATGTCCCACCGCAAATTGGTAGTGATGACATGACTTTTTTCAGTGATAAAATAGAAGGCTTCAGACAGAAAATAGAAGATGTACCGTCTTATAGTTCAGATTCACTAAACATTCCACTAAATAAAAAGAATCTACAGTGCTTCAAAATTATAGGGCAGGAAGCGCTAGATAAACTTATAAATATGTCTAAACCAGCTACATGTATGTTAGATCCAATTCCAAACAAAATTACTGAAAGAGTTACTATTTGTAGTAGGAGAACCTTTTCTTAACTTTTCAACTCTTCTTTATCTTTAGGCCATGTTCCAAACCCTTTCAAGCTGGCTATTAAGCCTCTAATTAAGAAACCACAACTTGATCTGAGCAACTTAGCTAATTATGGGTCTATTTCAAATCTTCCATGTATGTCAAAAATGTTAGAAAACATTGTTTTTGCCAAATTATGCTCCTTTCTACAGATGAACAATGTTTTTGAAGTGTTTCAGTCAGGTTTCAGGCCTCATCACAGTACGGAAACTGCTTTAGTGAAAACGATTTACTCTTAGTTATTGACCGAGGCTGCATCTCATTACTAGTTTTACTTGATCTCAGTGCTGCGTTCGACACTATTGATCATGATATCTTCATAGATCGTTTAAATTTTACAGGTGTCCGGGCTTTACGATGGATCAAGTCATACTTAACTGACCGTTACCAGTTTGTAAATATAAATGGACAGCTTTCACAAGTCAGGCCAGTAAAGTATGGGGTGCCTCAAGGATCAGTTTTAGGCCCTTTGCTGTTTACAATATACATGCTACCCCTGGGAGACATTATTAGAAGACACAGGATCAGCTTTTACTGCTATTCAGATGATACTCAATTATATATTTCAACAAAACCTGATGAGACGTCTGAACTGTCTAAGCTAACTGCATGTATATGTAAGATGTTAAAGACTGGATGACCAACAATTTTCTTCTCTTAAAATCGGACAAAACAGAAATATTACTTATTGGGCCCAAATCCTGTACACAGCAGATCTCCCAACTCGACCTGCAATTAGAGGGATACAAAGTTAGCATTAGCTCTACTGTAAAAGATCTGGACTTAAAGCATTGTAGAGCCTGTCCCTGGACACCTGTAGAATTTAAGCGATCTATGAGGATATTGTGGTCGATGGTGTCAAATGCAGCACTGAGATTAAGTAAAACTAATAACAGATGCACCCGTGGTCAGCAGCTAAGAGTAAATTGTTGGTTATTTTCACTAATGCGATTTCTGTACTGTGATGAGGCCTGAAACCTGACTGAAACACTTCAAAAACATTGTTCATTTGCAGAAAGGAGCATAATTGGGCAGAAACAACTTTTTCTAGTATTTTAGACATAAATGGAAGATTTGAAATAGGCCTATAATTATCTAAGTTGCTGGGGTCCAGTTGTGGTTTCTTATAATAATAGGCTTAATAACAGCTAGCTTGAAAGGATTTGGAACATGGCCTAAAGATAAAGAAGAGTTGATAAGGTTAAGAAGAGGTTCTCCTACTGCAGGTAGCAACTCTTTCAGTAATTTTGTTGGAATTGGGTCTAACATACATGTAGCTGCTTTAGACATATTTATAAGTTTATTTAGCTCTTCCTGTTCTATAATTTTGAAGCACTGTAGATTATTTTGATCTTTGTACGCAATTCTAAAGACCTCTAATTTACGTTCCAGGGAACAGGTTGCTGTTTTGAGAATGTGAGTATGACTGTTATACCATGGTGTAGTTTTATTCTCTCTAGCCTTTTTTAATTTGATGGGTGCCACAGTATTTAGTGTGTTAGTAAAGATAGCATCCATACTGTTAGTTACTACATCAAGGTCATTTGCGTTTGCGGGTGCATTCAGAAATATAGAAAGATCAGGTAAGTTATTTGTAAATTCGTCTTTAGTGGATGGGACGATAGTTCTACCAGGGCGATATATCTGTGCAGATCTGCTAATTTCAGGTAAACACAGCTTATATAGTAAGAGGTAGTGGTCTGTTATATCATCACTTTGTGGTATAATGTCTACATCAATGACCTCAATTCCATGAGACAAAATTAGATCTAATGTATGCTTTAAGCGATGGGTTGGACCAACAACATTTTGCTTTATCTTAACTGATTGTATTAAATCTGTAAATGAGAGCCCTAATGTATCGTTAGCGTCATCTATGTGGATGTTAAAGTCTCCTACAATTAGTATTTTTATCAGTTTTAACTAGTAAGTCAGAAATAAAATCAGAAAACTCTTTTAGAAAATTGACATAGGGTCCTGGGGGTCTATATATGGTGATTAAAACGAGAGATAACATAGGTTTTTTCATAATATCCGGAAGCATAACATTAAGCGCCAATACTTCAAAAGAGTTAAACATAAGTCTGTTTCTCTGATTAACATTAAGAATATCACTAAAGATTGATGCAACTCCACCACCACGACCAGTCTGACGAGCCAGTTTGGGTCATCAGGTATTCAATTCAATTAAAGTTTACTTGTATATATTGCTTTTTACAATAATTATCATTACAAAACATTACAAATGGGGCATTACATAACAATCAAAATAAGAAAAGCTAAGAAGTGCAAGGGAGTTGTTATACTTCAGCCCCGGGTGTTTTGAGCCTAGCATGGAATATATTTGGTCATCCTGTCAAACAAACATTTTGCACCAAGGCCATGCATGTAATCATTTTGGAGAAAAGCAGAACTTATAGCAGAATTACAGAGAAGGGGTAGTCATTTAGCAACGCACATGCAGCAGGAAGCGGGAGGAAGTTAACTCATGTCCACACTACAGCACAGTAGGTGGCGTGAAAGTGTGAAAACATGAAATGTTCCGGTGGGGGAACACCAAGTCTAGCTTTCTTGAACCATTCAAGAAAATTAAATGTAAATAAGTAAGATTGCATAATAAACACAAATGATGTATGAAACAAAGCATACTTGTGCATTAGTGGTCGATCACCCTGAACACGCTTTGCCATTCTGAAAATGCGAGGGACACTGACCTACCTTTTTTTGTACTTTATGTTGCTAGGCAACTACTGAATCAGCTGCTTATTGTGCGCCAGAGTTGCTGTTGATATTGTTATAAATATAATATTTAATAATATTGTGATATTCAAGATTTGTGAAATCATACAGCTCTGGATAACTCGCAAAAGCAACCACTAGTTTCTCCTCCATCTTTAAAAGTCTCCATAGTCATCTTGACAACACATACACTGCTGTCAACCCCAATGGAAACCCCGCCTCTGCTTTGATTTGATTGGAGAATGAAAAAGACACAATTGACATTTTTTCAACTGCAGGTGCATAGCAATGGCAAACATGCAAGACACAGCAGAGGGTTAAAATAGGGGGCATAAGCAGCATACAAAATGCTCACAGCCATTAGTAAACCATTCAAAAAGACGCCTCTCAACGCAAAAAGCATGTTTGGTGTGATCAAGTTGTTTGTTTCGACTCGTCGCATAGTTTTGTTACTGTGGTGACAGCCAAGAGCTGCCCACGCATTTGTACTATTGATAATGATTATAGGTTAACTTCATGTTCAGAAACGTCATGTATTAGATTATTAAATTCAATTCATGTTTATTTATATAGCGCTTTTTACAATGTAGATTGTGTCAAAGCAACTTAACATAGTTCTAGTAAAGTCCAGATTTCAGAGATGAAGTTCAGTTTAGTTTAGTGTGGTTTAAATTTCACTGTTGAAAGTTCAAACACTGTAGCAAATCCACCGAAGCGCAGCTCCACAAGTCCTGATCCAAGCAAGCCAGTGGCGACAGTGGCAATGAAAAAAAAACCTTGAGGCTCTGTTGGGCATGACCATTATTCTTCTGGCCAAACTTCCTGTGTGGAGCTGCAGTCTAGGCGCCGGAGGCTGGAGAAACTGGACGTCCATCGTGGAGAAGCTGCAGGTGTGAGTAGGGCACCGGCGGGAGGTCAGGCTGGCCCACAGGATCAATGCGGGGACTCGTTTGTCACTGTGGTCTTTCAGGAATGGTCTCATGCACTCCATTCCTCCATGACCACCACAGCATCAGCTCGGGATACGGCCTGGTCCAGGATTTTGGATACCTGGGATCATCTCTTCACAGGTCTTGGATCGCATCAATGGTGCTGCATAGTCTCTAGGGACCTCGGAATGAGTATCCCCAGGTGGAAATAGAGAATAAAAAATAATAATTAGCGTAGCTGCTGTTCATAGTGTATTTAAACGAGATGCAAAAATGGAGTGTTATAAATGAAAATAGCAGTTATATAAACAAACATAGAAACAAACATGTAAAGCATATGAGAGTTTCACACAATGTCTGGTGCATTAAGACAGGAGTGTGTCCTACAGGTGGTTGTCAAGCCAGCTCACCTGCGTGGAGCATATTCATGCATCATACCGTTATGCGATGCATTGAGTGTATGCTTTACTAAAGAGATAGGTCTTTAATCTAGTTTTGAACAGAGAGTGTGTCTGAGCCTCGGACATTATCAGGAAGGCTATTCCAGAGTTTAGGAGCCATAAATGAGAAGGCTCGACCTCCTTTACTCGACTTTGCTATTCTAGGTACTACCAGAAGCCCTGAGTTTTGAGTTCTTAAAGAGCGGGTTGGATTGTAGCGAGACAGAAGGTTGGTTAGATAAACAAGAGCTAGATTATTTAAAGCTTTATAGGTAGGAAGCAATATTTTATAATCAATACGGAACTTAACAGGCAGCCAGTGTAAGGAGGATAAATGTTTATGTTTATAATATCTTATGCAATACAGGCTATTAATTGTACAGATTAATACTGTCCCACTTGATTATGGCCATTCTGATGCTATTTCTGTTATGAAAGTTCAGGATATTCAGGATGATGACTCAGTTTGCTTTCTCATGCCAATTCTAGAAGCTTTATCTGTACAGTTTAGCAGAGCAGAAGAGTGTGAACTGTACCACTGTCACTGTATGGTTAAGTTATTATACTTTGTCTGCAAGGGCAGGGATAAACAAGGCTTTATTAAAAAGACACAAAGAACTGTTGTCAGGATTCTGCCACTTCGGTCTTTAATTCTTTAATTCTACCGTCTATTGTCTAGTCCCCACCCTCCTTGTTATCCCATTATTAGTTTATTCAGTTCACCTGTTTGCTTGTTAATTCTCCCACTTGTCTGATGTCCTGTGCCAGTTCATCGTCATTAATCATCTTGCCCTGTCATGTCCAGCCTTGTCCAGTCCTACTCTTCCTTGCCAGCCCAGTCAAGTTTGTTTTTGCCTTTTTGTTAATGTTTTCCGCCTCGGGGTAGTTTATTTTGCTGTTTATTTTATGTTATTACTAGTAAAAACCCATCATTTTTCCTGCATCTGGGTCCTCGCTCCTTTCCCCACCCCACCGAACGTGACAACTGTTAGTTAGAGCCTCACAACTGTCATTGTATGCATATACTTGGTAAAGGTGACTCTCACCGTGGTATGGTACAGTTCGCTTTTTTGTCTGTTTTCACCGTCAAATGAATCAAATAAGCATACCATACCACTTTTAAGTACCATTTCCAAAGGGTACCAGCACAACAGATCAGTACCAAATGGATTGAGCTACAGCTGAACGTTATTGGTTATAGAAAATAGTCACTAGCATGTGCAACAAGCCAGGAGAATGAAAACAAAGGAAGTGCCATTTTTAAATACACAGCTAAGACATTACATTGTAATAATACATATAATAATGAGCCATGGTTGACATGGTTATTAAACATTTTACGTATCATTACTAATTTAAAAAAACACACTCTTTTGATAACAGTTAATACACCTAATTCTTAAAAAAAAAAACTCTTTGTGCAAATGTGCTCTAAGATAACATTTTTAAATTATTCGTACTAATTTATTTTGTGCCTTTTGCAATTTTTCCTTCATACTCTGTGTGTAGCTACTATGCCAAAATTAAGTTGCATAATTAAAATGGGGTTGAATCAAAGCTCCTGCCAATAATTGTAAAGAATAAATATCCAACAGATCAGCTTGCCTTGCTAAGAACCTAATTTTTCCACATATCTTCATAAAAAAAAACCTTTCTTAACATAGCATCTCCTGATAGATTAATTTATTCATTTTCTTTTCGGCTTAGTCCCTTTATTAATTAGGGGTCACGACAGCGGAATGAACCGCCAACTTATCCAGCATATGTTTTACACAGCGGATGCCCTTCCAGCCACAAACCATCACTGGGAAACACCCAAACACACTTATTCACACGCATACACTACGGACAATTTTAGGTTACCCAATTCACCTATAGCATGTCTTTGGACTGTGGGGGAAACCGGAGCACCCGGAGGAAACCCACGCAAACACAGGGAGAACATGCAAACTCCACACAGAAATGCCAACTGACCCAGCCAAGGCTCGAACCAGCGACCTTCTTGCTGTGAGTGACAGCGCTACCCACTGTGCCACCACGCCGCCCCTCCTGATAAGTTATTATCTATTAAACATCCCAAATAATTTACAACATTTTTTGATTCACTTAACAAATCATTAATCCTAACCAAAAAAAAGAATAATTTTTATTTAATTTCACTCTTGAAGCAAATAAAATAGCTTCTGTTTTACCTGTCTAAAGAAAATGTATTATGTAAAAAACAAACATTCATCTTTGTTAACTGTGAACTCATAGAAATAACTCTTCATAGAAAGGTTAGTAATTAACATACATTAGTTTTTATGTATAAATCATCTGTTTTGTGAGAAGTGCTTCTTACATGATATGTGAACAACCCATACAGCTTTACTGTACCTTTCTGTCTTAACACCACGCCTACCAAGAGGGTACCTACTGTTAGTCAGTGGAGACACATGCCTGAAAAAGGTGACCCGTACCTTATTGTACCGAACTGAACCGTTTTAAAATAATTGTAATATTTTATTTGGTAACGCTTTCGTTTACAACCCGCAAAGTACAGCGTAAGTACAGTGAAACAACAGTGTGCTTTTCTGTAAGTATAGTATAAGTATAAAAAACGTATGTGTATGTATGAGGGAACAAACTGTAATGCTTATGTAGCCCTCTCCCCGTTACTGGCTCAGATAATTAGTACGTCTAGGTAAATTTACAGTTCACTTCAAATAAAATTCAAGGTGAAGAGGTACATTCCACTAACTTTTATATCAAATTATAAATGTCTGTTTATTATTTAGTAATAACAAACACTTAGACATAATACCAGGTCTCAGATATAAGAGTAGCGTTATTCAGAATAGAAGTGACTATTTATGTTATTCTATTGCATAATATAATTCAACTCTCACATTTACAAAGTTTCTTTACACACTGGACCATTTAAACATTAATTTCCACCCTTTTTGTACAAGAAAATCACAAAATGCAAGATGTTCAATAAACTTTTTTTACATTTATTAAATATTGTGAGGCTATTGTGTTATTTTTCTTCCTTCTTTGTTTAAATCACGTTAAGCCATACAATTCAATTCACTCTCAGTGACAACAAAACTCAACTTAAACAGACATACAAAGTAAACACAATTTTAGCAACATTATATCATCAAATAAACCTAAAATAATGTTCTACCCAGCTGGAATTTAAGTCTTTCGTTGGTGCGCAATGTTGGAGCTCACGTGGAAAAAAAATAACAATTATCAGTACTCACAAAATTCGATGAAATAGTGAAGTTCACAATCACAGTACCCGTTCAGAAAACAAGATGAAAAGCAAACTCCTTACGAAGTTGTATTGCATCACTGCATTCATGAATCCTCCGTTCACAATGCAAACAGTGCCGATTAGCAAAGCAAAGCTCTCTCCAGTCAAGCTTTCCGTCCGTGGGAGGTCTGACGTTCACTCTCTCTCACTGATCGTTTAACCACACAAATTGTCCAGCGATCCTCTGATGCAATAATGTGTGGGTTAACAGTCTTTGTAAACTCAGAAACTACAACACAAATTTGGTTTCGTGTAACTATTTGGTTTTGTGTAACACTATCAGAGATAGTTTGGTTTACATCACTCTGATCCACACTCTCTATATCTTGCACTGTACATGTAACAGTATCACAAAGATCTGACACTTAACTCACATTTTGTACATTTTCTGAATTCTCAGACTGAAGTCTTGAGTCAGTCTCTGCAGAATCATCTGTCCCAACTTCTTGAGGAGTCACATCTTTTACATCCACATGTTTCACAGTATCTCTGACTTCATTCTCAGAAACAACTGAATCACTCTGTTAAGATTTATTCCCACTAAAAGGCAACTGACAATCTTTAAGAACTGGAATCCATACCCCATATTCTTCATCCTCACTCTCATAACTTTCTTCAACAGTCTAATCAGCTCTGTCTTCAATTTCTTGCATTACAGAGGCATCATTACTTCCTTGTTCTGTACTCTGACTTTTTCCAACATTTTTCCTCCTTCTCAAAAGTCTTTCCTGAGTTTTTGGAATGTTGTCTGAAACTCTCTGTCTCAACTGTTGTCCAATAGGAAGAATATGATTCCTATGCAGAATCTTGACTGGTCCAGTTCCACTCTGGCTTAAGTCGAAACACATGTAGGTTAGGCATCTGGCTCTGGACAACATAAGGCTCAGAATTCCATCTGTCTGCCAACTTGTGCTTTCCTTGCAGTCCAAGACTTCTAATCAAGACTTTGTCTCCAGGAACCAGGTTAGAATAGTGCAATCTCTGATCATACCTTCTCTTATTTCCTGCATTTTTCTTCTCAGCATTTTCCTCTGCTAGCTGATAAGCAGAGTACAGTTCTTTCTGCATTGTTTTTACAAACCGTTGGTAAGACTTTACAGAAGTACCATCACTTGACACACCGAATCTCAGGTCAATGAGCAGCCTGGCTTCCCTGCCAAAGATAAGAAAGTAAGGGGAATACCCTGTGGCTTCATTCATGCTGCAATTGTACACATGCAGAAGATGTCCGATGTGACGACTCCACTGTAGTTTCTGCCTCGAATCCAGGGTCCCCAGCATATCTAAGAATGTCCGGTTGAACCGTTCAGGCTGCGGATCACCTTGGGGATGGTACGGTGTTGTCCGAGATTTCTCCACTCCTAACAGGTCAAACAACTCATGGATGAGCTTGCTCTCGAAATCCCGACCCTGGTCCGTGTGCATCCTTTTAGGCAGTCCGTAGTGAAAGAAGTATTTCTCCCACAGAACTTTTGCAACTGTGGTTGCCTTCTGATTTTTAGTTGGAAGGGACTGTGCATACCTTGTGTAGTGGTCCATGATGACAGGGACATTACAGATGTTTTTGGAATCTGGCTCTATGGATAGAAAATCCATACAAACAAGATCCATTGGTCCGTTACTGGACAAATGTGACAAGGGTGCAGCTCTCCTGGGCAGAGTCTTTCTTTGGATACACCTGGCACATGTCTGTCAATATTTTTCAACATCAACCTTTATTCAGGGCCAGTAAAATCTATTTCTCACAAAACCACTTGTCTTGTCAAACCCCATGTGACCTGAATCATCATGAAGTGATTTTAAAACTACTTCATGGAACATCTTGGGCAGACATAGCTGTTTATGACAAGATCTTTCTGGTACTTGAGTGCACCGAAACATCACTCCATTATCCAAGACTAGTTTGTCCCAGTCTGTCATGACCAATGGAATGTCTTTGTGAGCTTCTTTCGTAACTGTGGACAGATCTCCCTTTTTAAAAGCTCTCCATATCTCACCAAAACATGGTTCCCCTTCATACGGGAACTTCAACTTGCGTCTGGAACAGACTATGGGAGTACGTCAGACGACCAATCACTCTGAAGAGTAAGAAAACGGGCCAATGAAATGCCAAATTGAATTGGCAGAGCTCTGCTCCACAGCTGGCAGCAATGAGCCATCAGCGCTCTATAAGCTGCACGCTGTGGAGTGAGCCTCAGAATTTAATTACTTCAGAGCCTCTCACAGAGACTGAAGACACTCTATCTGCCAACCTGATTTCAAAACTGAAACCAGTTTACTCACCAGTGCGGGAGATGACGCGACAGCGGCAGTCGATCTGGGCCTCCTGTCCTCTGGGCGTTTCGCTGGTGTGCACAAAAGAGCAGTTTCCATTAAAAGAGCAGATTCCCTAAGAGAGCAACACAGTCAATAAACACGTCTTTTTCAAGACGCTGTTCTGACTGTGCGTTTCTGGATGCGGTGGTTCCTATCTCCGGATGATGGGCACGGGTATCGCATCACACGTCTGGGGGTCCAGCATGTCGATGCGGTGCTCGCAGACAGCTCATGCTCTCACTGTGAGAGCGTGGCTGTTGCACAGCTGAGATCGCGGCTTCCAAGCCACCCCCGTCGCTCCCCGTGAAAGCGGTTAGCACGCGGGCAGATCTGAGGATTACAGTGGGGGCTTATCCGTCGCCTCCAGGCCCGCGGACCCCCCACTTCTCCACAGCGCGCTCCATCCAAGCTTTGAGTGGTGCGGTTCATCCCCCAGGATGCCCGCGCTTCCGCTTGATGACACCGGAGATCAGATGTCCATCGCGACATCGGAGGGCGAGCTGTCATGCTCAGATGACAAACCGGGCTCGCTTCCATCCTACAGGGTGCAATGCGTAGTCACGGACCTCGAATCAGACATGATGGCTGCGCTTCCTGGGCTGCTTCGGTGGTGTGGCTGGAGATGGCTTGTCCCCCAGTCTCACCGCCGGACCGACTAGAGGTGTGGCGTGTGAGCTGATGTAAGATGAATCTTCCAGCTCCCGTCCACTTCTTCCCAGGGGCGCACAGCGAGCGCACGCTGGCATAGAGGGCGTTTTTCTCTGCCCGGTCCTCGTGCGCTTCCGCCTTCACCTCCCCTGATGGTGAGGCGGCCAGTGGGTACGAAGCTATTCCTCAGGTGGTTGGCGCCACCTGGAGGGGTAAGCTGAGACCCCCGTCCAAGGCGGGTGGGTTTTCTGTGTCTCTCATGGCCAGAGCCCACACCGTTGCGGGCCATGCCGCTTCTGCCCTGCACCACGGCACTTGCTGTGCTGCACAGGGGCGGTTCTTCCCCAGGCTTATGCGTGAGCACCGCATGGTGGTCGACTATGCTCTCATGACCTTCAAGTCGGCCGCCCGTGCCCTGGGGAGGACGATGGCCACACAGTGGTCCGGAAATGCCACCCTTGCTTACCCTGGCAGATATGCGCCGCGCCGACAAAGTACGCTTTCTTGGTGTGCCCATATCCCAGGCAGGCCTACTCGGCGACACTGTCGGGGACTTTACCCAGGAGTCCTCGGTGGTGAGAGATCAGCCGTGCGCGATGGAGCGGGTCATCTCCTGGTGGGCTCGGAAAACTGCTCCCCCACCGGACCCATCCGCGCTGGCTGTTCTTCGCCGAGAGCGCTCTTCCCGCGTCGACAAGAGCTGATTCGGTGGATAGGACACTTTTGAATAGTGTGGCGAGTGTATCAATGCAACGTCGCCATGGTCCCGGATCAACACCAGCTGTCACCTCATCACAGAAGATCAGCCGCAGCTGAGTCTCATCAGGGAACACAGATATAAGCGGAGCCTGAACGACAGAAGATGAGCTACATTTCTTATGAATGTCTCCGCCGCTAACGTCTCTCTGTTTCCCCAGCGGACTCCAGCAGCTAATCTTCATCCACACCCTACCTCAACGGAGCACCAGCACTCTTCGCGGCCGGAAGACAACACCTGCACCTTGACTGTATCACCCCTCTGTATGTTAATAAACCACCCTCCGGGGACAAGTGTGTGACACGTACCTCTTTGTCTGTGTTTTTCCTCTATCTCGCTACAATAGTCTTTCACAAATCTTCTATAGTATCCACAGAAACCTAAAAATGAATGCAGCTCTGATACGTTTTGGGCTCGAGGCCAAGATTTTACAGCATCAATCTTGGAGGGGTCTGTTGAGACACCGTCTTGGGAGACAATGTGTCCAACGTAGCTGACAGAGGTCTGATAGAAGGTGCACTTATCAAAACACAATTCTTTACTCTGTAATCGGTCAAGACTTTTGGTAACCTCTCTTCATGCTCCTAACAATGTCCTGCCAAAAATAATAATCGATAATCCACGCACATCCTGATCTGGCCATTCTTTTTCCGTACTACAACAATCGGAGAAGCATATGGACTCCTGGATTCTGTAATAATCCCTGCTCCTTTTAACTCCAGATGTAGCCTGACATCAGCTGGTGCAAGACGCCTTGACCGTTCACAAAAAAGGTTTGTCCTCTGTCAGTCGAATCTGATGCTGGGTACTCTTCGAATATCCCACCTCAAATTCATCACAGGAGAACACATCTTTCCTCTCCAACATCTTTTTAACCAGCCGTTGTTAATTCTTTGGGCACAGAGGAATCACCAAAGTTAAATGAGGTTGCGTCCAGTTTAGTCTGCCTACTACACTCTTGTGGTTTTGAGCTTGTAGACACCCACCTCACCTGGAAACACATGAGCATGAGATTCCTCTTTTAACCTTTACAAAGCGAGAGAAGACATTTCGGATTGTAACTCCAATCTTTCTTGACTGAACAACAGTATTAGCCTGCACTTCTGTGATTACAAGCAATTCCTCTGGAAACAATTATTCCTCTGGGTTATCCACTAACAGTCTTTCCAGAAAGAACAGAAGGGCATTTCAACACTCCATAAAGCACTCTCATCCTAGCACTCTCCCCTGGAGGCATTTTTAATGGCTTAGGGTGAAGATACCAGACAGTTCCTCTTCTGTTGTCATAGTCACTTTTTTCAACTGCTATGACCCGTTCATAAGCATCACTGATGTCAGGATGAACAGTCAAGGTATGTAGAAAATCATCTCCCACCTTTTCTTTACATGCTTCAACCAGCTTTTTCACTACAGATGTATTTGTTCCCGCCAGAATGTTTACATCTCCTTTCATGACAGGATCGGGAGAGACCAGCACAAGTGCATCTATGGATTCCACCACTCCTGCAACAGATCCTGGAAACTCCAGCCTCAAAGACAAACAGCCATCATATTGGTACAGCTGCATGCTCAAACCCCATATCTCCAACTTTTCTATTGGTATCAATGGCATATGTCTCAAGTATTTGTCATAGAAGGATCTGTATAGCAGAGTAACTTGCGATCCAAAGCCTTTGCATAGATTCCTTCCACCTGAACAGCAAGGACAGAACTGGGTCTTACTAACCCGCTCGGAAGAACTGCTGGCTCAGTTTGGACTCTTTTGCACTTTGTGGAATGTGTCTTTCCCGGAGCTTCAGGCCGCTCCTTTACTGAGCCCTGGAGGAGTTTCCCGACGACTGTCTCATTCTGATGAGTCGCTGGTTTACTTACCTGAGAGTTTCATCATGTGTACAGTCACGCTTGGGTTGCCAGTCTTCTCAAACCTTACAATATCTGCTGCAGGACCTCTGAGGCACTCTACTAGTCTCTGCTTCTTAACATTATCAGAGCACTGCCACTCTTTCAAAATGTGTGTAGTCTGCTCCACCCAAATCTCAAATTCATCTTCTCCAAGAGGAGTTGGCATAAACCCTGAAAAAGGGCGCAGCTTTCTATATAACACTCTCTCCTCAGATGAAGCTACATGACATGTTTGAACAGGGGAGTTTATGGCCTCGACCAGCTTAGTATTCAGGTCAGGTGCATGGGAAGCCAAACTTGGAATGTCAGCTAATGATTTTCCCTCGTTTTAAAGGAACAAAATCAACTTAGTCTGAAATTCCTCTTCCTTACTCTTTTTAGGAGCTTCAGCTGCAACACACACAACCTGTGTGGACCAGGAACCTACTTCAGGTCCTTCAATTTCTGCAGGGATAGACGTCTTGGAAATGTCATCATTTACTTCAATCAAAGCAAACTGACATTCCTTATTTTCATCAGAGCGACGACCAACTCCCAGAGCAGTATTCAGCATATTATAGACCACTCTGTCATGACAGTCTGTAGGCACATTGCTCAGAATAAGAACTCTGTCCTGCCCAACATCTTTGTCTCTGCACCAAGCAATAATCTCACTAACCTCCATTTTATTAACTTGTGAAAATGTAAAATACGTGTTTGTAAAAAAAACTGGAGGAAAGAGAAAAAAATAAAATAAATTTAAAAAGACGGCACATCTTGTGGTGTTTTTGTATGCAAGGTATGGAAAATTAGGTTCCTAAATTGACTTATGTTTGTTTTTGAAATGGTACTTTTTAGTTTGCAGAAAAGATCTTCTTTCTGAAAAGGCGATCACCTTTTCCAGTTCAAAGAAGGGCATAGACAAAATAAGAAGAGAAATGGCAGACACTTTTGTGCAGGAATCGGGTAAATAGTCAAGATTACTTACTACAAAACCATTAATTTAGTAATAAATTGCATTAAGTTCAGGTATTCTTATTCTATGTTTAAGATGACTTTTATATAATTCTGATCCTTGTGAATTGCTGTTATGTTGGTGTATCTATTATTTAATAGAAGATTTAAAGGAACTGTGTCAGTTTTGTGGACTACGTAGTGACCCAAGTGATTCTGACCAAACTTCAGCTTGGGTAATTAAAATGTTATTTATTTTAATTTAAAACATAGAACACTTGTGTTTTAAGCCTTGGTAAAGTGGCAGAAGTTGTTGTTGAATTTTAATCTGACTAAATTTTGGTTATTTAATAATTGGTTTTATTTTAATAATTTTTGTAAATCAGTACTAAACAGTGTTTTGTGTAAGGTTTAAAGGGCTCTTATTTTATAATTTC
>CAIGQV010017043.1:196939-251111 GCA_903798115.1 Danio jaintianensis | reverse complement strand
ACACACACACACACACACACACACACACACACACACACACACACACAGCATGCGCGTTTCGCTTTGCACTGTTTTTGCATGGCAAATGTGACAGGATACACATTAATATCCACTGCTGTATGGATATCCATTATGTTAATGTACAAAATAAACCTGATTTAACGTCCACAACCCGGGATTGAAGCATTTTCTTTGATAATTGTACTGACACCCGGCTGTAGTGATAAAGTAAAGCTGAAGTAAATCGCTGTAATTCATTACAAACATGCACTGTTTTAAAAATGTGTTAAACTTGTAAAACTCAATCTGGATCACATTTGATGATGATTGATGATCCTAGCGAACTGAACAGATCTTTTATTCCCGGTTGCTTTGCGCACGTCCTGTCTTGTTGATATGATTATAAGCGTTACTATGGAGACATGTTAATACGCAGCTGTCAATCAATTCGGTGGATGGAGAAACCGCACTCCTACATCAACTTGCGGTCAGCCTCAAAATGGGAGGGATTTGGATGCTATTTTATCGTCAGGAAATTAAAAAAAGAGACTTATTGTCTTTATTTCACCCCAATATGACTGTGGACACACTATACCTACACACAGTTCTGTGGGTTCGTAGGGCTGTAGTCTTTAGGCAATAAGGCTAAGTAGATCTGAGTGTCATCAGCATAGCTGTGGTAGGAGATTTGGTTCTTTCTCATTATTTGGCTCAGTGGGAGCATGCATACAGTATAAAGGTTGAACAGGAGAGGTACCAGAATTGAACCTTGTGGGACTCCACATGTCATCGGTGTCCACCTTGACCTATGGTCACCTATACTGACATAGTAACCTCTTCCTCCAAGGTAAGACCTGAACCATTTAAGGACCGTCCCAGAAAGCTCAACCCAGTTTTCCAGCCTATCCAGAAGTATGCTGTGATTGACAGTGTCAAATGCAGCACTGAGATCAAGCAATACCAGCACTGTTAGCTTGCCTGAATCCGTATTTAGGCAAATATCATTGATTATCTTTATAAGGGTGCCTTCTGTACTATGATGTGCTCTGAAACCAGATTAAAAATTGTCTAAAAGTCCCATGGATCTTAAGAACGTGTTAACCTTGTTAAAAACAACTTTTTCAATAATTTTGCCAATGAAAGGGAGATTTGAAATCGGCCTGTAGTTGCTCCAGGTTGTGTTATCCAGGTTGCTCTTTTTCAAGAAGGGTTTAACAACTGCAGTTTTAAGTTTGAAAATGTCTCTGAAAGAAGTAAAGCGTTTACCAATTTTAGGAGATCCATTTCTAGACACTTAAACAGCAGTCAGCATACCTCAGATCAACAATAAACAAAAACAAACACAGGACAGAAAATGTAAATGTAAACATACAGGTGTGTTTACGCACAAAAAGCTCTCCATACATCTTCACTCATGAAGTCTATATAACTGCCCTAGGTTTAACACAACTATTAGTATTACTCAAACTCAAATTATCAGCAGCTAAAAGCTAATGCACTTAACCTGCAGACACTGCCAACCAGAGACCAAAAAACAAAAACGTAGGAAGTGATGCATGACACCGGGAGTCAGACGTAACGTGCCGTAAGGGCAAAGTTCACGCATTTATAAAGCAGGGCACCACCTGCTAATAGGTGGGTGAAAGTGTCAGTCACTCCACCTATTCTATTACACATAATCCATCAAGACCAAACCGGTTTCATTAAAGCTAGACAAGCATCTAACAATACACGCAGACTCATAAACTTAATGTACCACTCATCAATAAACAAAAACAAAACCATTATAGTCACTGTCGATGCAGAAAAAGCCTTCGACAAAGTCAATTGGAAATTCCTGTTTTCCACATTACAGAGGATTCGTTTTAAAGAGTCATTCATAGACTAGATTGAAATTCTCTCACATCACCCTCAGCCACCATCATTACTAACAAACTAACATCAAGCAGCTTCACTCTACACCAGGGAACTAGACAAGGATGCCCCCTTTCTCCATCTCTATACAAAATTTTCATTAAACCACTAGCCTCTAACCTCTATTAATAAACTTCAGTTAGTACAAAATGCAGCTGCCAGAGTTCTTACCAGGTCTAGAAAATATGATCATATCACCCCAATTTTATCTTCCTTACACTGGCTGCCTGTTAAGTTCCGTATTGATTATAAAATATTGCTTCTTACCTATAAAGCTTTATTATACCTTACCTATAAAGCTCTGTCTCGCTACAATCCAACCCGCTCTTTAAGATCTCAAAACTCAGGGCTGCTGGTAGTACCTAGAATAGCAAAGTCGAGTAAAGGTGGTCGAGCCTTTTCATTTATGGCTCCTAAACTCTGGAATAGCCTTCCTGATAATGTTCGAGGCTCAGACACACTCTCTCAGTTCAAAACTAGATTAAAGACCTATCTTTTTAGTAAAGCATACACTCAATGCATTGCATAACGGTATGATGCATGAATCTGCTCCACGCAGGTTTTTGCATCTCGTTTATATACACTATGAACAGCAGCTACGCTAATTATTCTCTTTATTCTCTATTTCCACCTGGGGATACTCATCCCGAGGCCCCCAGACACTATGCAGTGCCACTAATGCAAACCAAGACCTGTGAAGAGATGACCCCAAGGTTTCCATAATCCAAGACCAGGCCGTATCCTGAGGAGCTGCTGTGGTGGTCATGGTGGAGTGGAGAGAAAAGGACTGATTCCTGTGAGACCCCAGTGAAAGACGAGTCTTCTCTGTCGTCCAGCGTTCACCAGCCTCCGGCGCCTAGACTGCAGCTCTGCACAAGACGCTTGGCCATAGGAGAAATGGTCGTGCCCTACTGAGCCTGGTTTCTCTCGAGGTTTTTTTTCCTTCACTTTCGCAAATTGGTGAAGTTCGTTCCTCGCCGCTGTCACCACTGGCTTGCATGGTTCGGGACCTGTAGAGCTGCGCATCGATGGATTTGCTCTTCAGTGTTTGGACTCTCAGCAGTGAAAATTAAACCACACTGAACTGAACTTAAACTCTAAAAACTGAACGGACACCATTCCAATTCACTATAATCTTCTATGTGAAGCTGCTTTGACACAATCTACATTGTAAAAGCGCTATAGAAATAAAGATGAATTGAATTGAATTGAACTAGCATCAGCCATCCGCCAAAACCCTAATCCACCTAACCCTAACCCTAACTACATTAAAGGAATTCAAACATTAAATGTAAACCATAAAATAAGTCTATGCTTATGATATATTACTATACTTACAAGATCCCCAAACATCACTAGAAGAAAAATGTATTGATACATTTTCAAACATTTCTGAATACTCAATCATCTGGAGTAAGTCTGCTATACCTCCTTTACATTTCACAAGTGTGGATGTGATATCTCAAACATCACCAATCCCTCTGTGCACCAACTACATTACATATTTGGGTATCAATGAGTCCCCTAGTCTGTCAAGAGTTCTTTGGACTCAACGATTCTCCATTACTTAATAGCTTAAATATACGATGCTCTTTAATGCTGGATGATTTGGACAAATTTATCAGTTTAGACAGTTCTTCCTCACCTACTGCTGAAAAAGTTTGAAGTTTGTCTATTAACGGTCTACAGTGCTCTAATTGGGACGAAGCTGTAGGAGGCAGATTGATGGTGCTTATTTTATCTCTGATATCATCAATCTTGCATGTGAAAAAATTCATAAAGTCATTACTGCTGTCTTGAGAAATGCATGTTGATGCTTTATTTTTAGTTAGATTGGCTACTGTGTTAAACAGGACCCTAGGGTTGTGAGTTTTTTTATCGGAATCATCCCCTGTTGGTTTCCTTTTTTAAAAAAAAAACATTATTCCTCCTTTTTTTCCATCCTCAGTTGCCTGTGGCATCTCAGTTCTGGCAATGTATAGCTTGTATTAGAGAGGTGTGAAGTGGGGCCTATCTAATATATTCGATGATTACAATTATTTGAATAAAAAATGGGCGACATGGTGGCTCAGTGGTTAGCACTGTTGCCCCACAGCAAGAAGGTCGCTGGTTCGAGTCCAGACTGGATCAGTTGGCATTTCTATGTGGAGTTTGCATGTTAGCGTGGGCTTCTTCTGGGTGCTCCGGTTTCCCCCACAGTCCAAAGACTTTGAATTGAATTCAAAATGAATTCAAAGACTTAGAATTGAATAAACTAAAATGGCCGTAGTGTATGATTGTGTGTGTGTGAATGAGTGTGTATGGATGTTTCCCAGTACTGGGTTGCAGCTGGAAGGGCATCCGCTGTGTAAAACATATGCTGGATAAGTTGCCGGTTCATTCTGCTGTGGCGACCCCTGATGAATAAGGTGACTATGCCGAAGGAAAATTAATGAATTAATAAAAAATTAAAGGATGCGCAGACAAACGGAAAACACATACATATATATTACATTTACAGGGTAAGTGTGACATGGGCATGGCAGACTGGGCATTACACTGGGCTGATCCATGCTGCACGTCATCCTTTTTTAATGCATCACAAAACAACTGACACACTATGTATATTTTAAACGCTAATAATTGTTAATATTGTCATTTTTACTGTTGCTGTATTTATTATTACAGTATGTTGTGGAGGATTGTGATGTTTTATTTACAAACTTTTCTTTATTATCCATTAATTTTGTTAACTATTTTCATGTATGTGTACATGAAGCTCGAACTCATATAATCCAGTGTCTTAAAACCTTTCTGTTCTCTTTCTATGGCTTTGCTACATATCACTGCAGCTGACTCAGAACAAATATATGTGCTGATGAGATACAGTTGCCAAGTAAAGGATGGGAGTACTATATGGTACGAGCTGCACTCTGGGTGTGTGTGTGTGTGTGTGTATTTTTCTGATGTTTCTGTGCAGGCACACAACAAGTGTAGCTGGTCTACCTCACTACGGATGACAACTTGACTGCTATTTGCTGAAGTAATGCCCTGGGAGGAGTGGAGAAAAGAAGTCTATAAAACTGTGTTTTTTTATATACAGCTCTTCGGACTGCCCAATCTCCTGATTGACTGCTGTTCTAAAGGCCAGAATTCTGAAGAAGCTTTATTCACTTGATAATAAATGATTGAAATTATTTACTGCCTCCGACCGATTTATTGAGCATGGGGAGGACTTGGGAATAGTCCAACAATTTGGAGGGGGCACCCAAATTGGTCCCGAAAGGAGGCTGATAGGACGCTGCAGGAATTCAGCTGAGAAAAAAAGGCTTTAGACGCGGCTCTGCATTCAACACATGACCGGTCATAAATAAAGGTAGGCAGACACCAGTTTTAATACAAAGTTCTGCATTTGGCTAAAACATTTTTTTTCGTTGAATAAGAGACAGTATCTGAAGCTTAGTAAATTAATATTAAATTTATAACAAGTGAATAAAGTTTGTTTGGGGTGGTAACCTTTCATATTGAAAAATACGATAAAAGGGCAGGGACCCGCATAGGGGCACTCCCTTTGACTTAGAGTCATAAAAATTAAAAAGTTAGACCCGCGTGGGGGTCTCAAGATCCACAAGGGGATCTGTAAAAAGTTAGACCCGCGAGGGGTCTCAAGGTCCGCATAGGGGATCTGTAAAAAGTTAGACCCGCGAGGGGGTCTCAAGATCCGCGAGGGGATCTGTAAAAGTTAGCCCCTCGTGGGGGTCTCAAGATCCATGAGGGGATCTGTAAAAGTTAGACTTGCAGGGGGGTCTCAAGATCTGTGAGGGGATCTGTAAAAAGTTAGACCCGCGTGGGGCTCTCAAGATCCGCGAGGGAATCTCTAAAAAGTTAGAACCGCGTGGAGGTCTCAAGATCCGCGAGGGGATCTGTAAAAAGTTAGACCCGCGTCGGGGTTTCAAGATCCATGAGGGATCTCTGAAAAGTTAGACCCACGTGGGGTTCTCAAGATCCGCGAGAGGATCTCTAAAAAGTTAGACCCGCATGGGGGTCTCAAGTTCTGCAAGGGGATCTCAAAAAGGCCAGGGACCCGCGTGGGGGAACTCCCTTTGGTGTAGTCTACCATAAAGAAAATTTTGGTATATTTTATTGTTGTGCGCTGTATTTCATTTTGTTGATGAAAATTTTAATTGTGTGTTTTCGAAGTTGTGGTAACTTCTGATATTTTTCTAAAAAAATTTATTAAATGAAAGTAAGGCTTTGAATTGAACTGAATTTATGCCAGAGAAAGGATAGAGAATTTTGAGAGCAGCCCTCAGTGAGCAGACCAGTGCAGGACCAAAAAAAAAAAAAAAAAGATATATATACACCCTGTGTTACTTGAATCAGGTTCTTCGCTGTCGCCCTCTTGCCCTAACATGCTAGCACGCCCACCTCCTTATTAGTGCGAGACAGGTCATGGAAAATAACAATGATATACCAGTTGCTACTAATGAAGTGTGGGAAAGGCACTTTGTGCACCACACAGATAAGGCAGTGGATAGGGCAGCATGTGACAACGAAGAGCTAGAAAAGATCAAAGCCCAATTGCTAAAATTACAATTGGAAGAAGCTAAGGCCAAATTGCTAAATAAAATGACAACTAAAAAAAAGACCCAAATGCAGCAGATGCAACCACCCCCACAGGGTCAGCCTACACAATTATATGGATATTTTTACATATTACCAACCCCACCATGTCAGCCACCTTATTATACTGATTACACTCATATGCAGCCACCGTACAGGCCCACACCTATATATCCACAAACTCAGGGCAGATACTATGGGACAGGTGGTAGGGGAGGACAAAGCAGATGAAGGGGTCGAGGGGGAACAATGGGGGCTGTTTTGTGTGTGGAGACCCAAACCACTGGAAAGATTAATGTTCAGTAAAAAGCCAACCTGCGGGGGATCGGATCGCCGAAGAGGTGGGGCTGCTGGTCGAGGCAGGCGACCAGAACCAATACATACTCTCCCGTCATCCCCAGCCCCTAATGTCCAGGGGAACCAGGTGCCCACTCAATTCCCGGTGTGGGACCTGGGGGATGAGGCGGAGACATATTGACAGGACCCACAGAGAACCAGCAGGGGGGAACAGGCCGAACCCCTACTGCAGATAATGGTCAATGCTAGGCCATTGACAGCCTTGGTGGATGCTGGGGCCACATTCTCTACAGTCACGAAGGGGGCAGTGACTGATGATATGTTGTCAAGCAAGACAATTGAAGTAATGGGGTTCTCTGGGGAAGCAGAAAGATAGCCAGTTACAAAACCAATACCCGTCACCGTGGCTAACCAGCAACTAAGCCACAGTTTTCTCTACTCCACAAATGCGCCTGTGGCCCTTCTGGGGAGAGACTTACTAGTTAAACTGGGAGCCAGCATATTGTGTTTAACTGCTCAAAACATGGAGCGTCACTAGGTGGACAGTGGTTACTGTTCACAAGTGAGCAGTGGGAGGGTGCTGATATGTACTGGGTGGAGCTGGACAACACAGGTGAAAGCCCTGACAGTTTGGTCTCTCTGTACAACCTTTGGAAACCCTGGATAAACCAATTGGGCGTTTACCTACCACCACCTGACCCCTTACATTGCACACTATATTATGATAGGGATGACGACACAACATATGAAGACACATTTACATCACTAGTAGGCACAAAATGGGTGGTAAAAGGGGAGGGCTTGTTAATTGGCAAAGAGGTCACCCCAATTAGGCTAACAAGTGACCAAGGAAAATGGTACGAGATGTCAGATACAGCTGGACCACATATCTCCATAGCTTTAAACCCAGAACATGAGGCCAGGGAGTTAGGGACAATGACAAAACGTCTGCTGGGAGTCACAAACTGGACAGAATCAAACATTCCACATGTATTTTACTCCCCCTATAGGGTCTCACATGACACCACTGACACAGACACATTAGCACACGAAAGGCTGTTGAGATGTCACGGAAGGGAACGCACCGATGACGGGGAGGAAGAACCATTAATTGCTTCAATGCCATCTGATTTATGGTCAGTTGGGCCTACAGACATAGGTTTTTGTAATATACCCCCAAATTTCTTTCACGTTAAATTCTGATGCACCTATTTGGGTACCCAATACAGGAATAGACCTGAAGCTGAGGCTGGCATTGAAGCAACAATCACAGGGTTGTTGAAATCAGGAATTTTAAAACAACTTACTCTGAATGGAACACCCCACTTTTGCCTGTGCCAAAACCTGGCACTGACAAATACAGGATGGTACATGATTTAAGACAGATTAATTAAATAATGGTCACACCTCCTCTTCCTGTGCTCAACCAATACACTGCATTATCAACATTGGCAACAAAACATAAGTGGTTAAACATGGCATGATCTAATGTCTGAAGGGGAACCTGATAATTGTGATCGAAGCACTGAATTAGCTGGTGTTCCCCTAACATCGCCCTCTGATGTTCTGAGTCTGTCAACTGATGGCTGTTGTTTTAGAGCAGACGGTGGAAGTCTGAGGATAGGTTAGGGCATATAAATTGGAAAAGTCGAAATGCTAGCAATGGTTGAGGCACTTAAGTTAACAAAAGATTTAAGGGTTAACATCTAATTTGATTGCGAATATGTGGGTACAGCTGTACATGTCAAATTGCCACAGTGGCGGAGGTCAGGTTTCTTTACCTCCTTGGGTCGACCCATCTCAAGAACAGAGAACTGTTGAGCATTCCTTGGGTCTGGCTCCTTCCTAATGGTACCACCGGCAATAAATAAAATTATAGATATGACAGAAAATTGGTTAAAATCTGTGTGCACACTAAAATGAATTGGCTGAATGTTTTGCAATAATGTCTATATGTTTCTCTATCAACAGAACTTCACACCTTTTGAGCTTTTGACAGGTCAACAATTTCCTGGCCAAACGTCTGCGCTGTCCCTGGAAAACATTGCACCATTGGCACTAAAATGTTATCATGACAAACTAACTGCTTTCATTGCAGCTTTCTATTAACAGATCACTCCTGACAATCAATCTAAGGAATCAGTGGCCAACACTGCTGAATGGATACGCCTTTGCCTGTTTAGGAGGAAGTGGAAGGAGCCCAGGTGTTCTGAACCATACAAAGTTATTGCCAGAACGTCCCATTGTGTTAAGGTTGCTGGCAAGGGTGATACCTGGTACCACCTCTCATACTGTGTTGCATGTGATAAACCTAATCATTCTCTTGCAGCAATCAGAGTGGACCTGACTTCTCAGGTCCAAGAGGGGGAGACTGAGACTGAGATTATACCAGACACTGACACTTACAGACCTGCAGCACACAGTAACAAACAATTACTTGCTGACACTCTGACAAGTAGAAAATTAAGAATTGAACAAAATTGGAGACCTATTTCAAACACCTGACAATCAACGCATATAAGTTTTGGGGCTGGTATAGCAAAACAATTCAGAGAAAGATATGTATCTACGTACGGGGTAAAAGAGGATGAAATTAAATTTAAACAACCAAGACAGGATTGTCTTTCATCTGGTAAAAATAAATAAGTGCTAAATTAGGGCGCTTAATAAGCAGTTCAAAAGATTCATGATTCACAAAAGGGAAGGCATTAAGGACCTGACAAGTCAACACCGAGAACGTCTCTGCAGACTCCGAAGAGCAGAAAGCACTTGGAAAAGAAGGAAGGAAAGGGAGAACAAAAGATCTCAGTTCACCAAAGACCCCTTCCGATTCACCAGAACACTGCTGGGTAAAGTAAAGTCTGGAAGGCTGACCAGCCCCAGAGAAGTCGTGGAGGCATTCTTGAGAGAAACCCACAATGACATCTTCAGAAAACCAGGCCCTGGATGCCAACCCAAACATCGACAGCATTGATACACCTGTAAAGGAGCTCAACATCAGCAAACCTTCCTGGAAGGAAATCTAAGAGGTGGTGAAGAAGGCCAGGTCAGGTTCTGCCCCAGTCCAAGCGGCATACCCTATAAGGTATATAAGAAGTGCCCAATGCTCCTCCGGAGGCTATGGAATCTGTTTTAGAGGATCTGGAAGAAGGGCAACATTCCATCGTGTTGGAAAAGGGCAGAGGGCTGCTTTGTACCAAAAGAAGAGAACTCCTCAACCATAGACCAATTTAGAACAATCTCACTGCTAAGTGTAGAATGCAAGATCTTCTTCTACGTACTGGCTAGGGAGATGACCTCATACATGACTGAGAATAGATACATCAACACCGCTATCCAGAAAGGTGGGATCCCAGGCTTCTCTGGATGTCTGGAACACACTGGAGTTCTTAGCCAGATGATCCGGGAGATCAAGGCCAGCAACGGCAACCTGATCGTTGTTTGGCTGGACTTGGCTAATGCCTACGGATCAATCCCTCATGCCCTCATCCATGCAGCACTAGACCATTCAGCACATCAAAGGATTGATCATCAGTTACTTTGGCGGAATCCAGCTACGATTCAAGACAGGCCACTTCACCACCCAGTGGCAAAACCTGGAAAAAGGGATCGTAACTGGATGGACAATCTCCCCCATCCTCTTCATCATGGGAATGAACCTCGTAATAACAGCCGCTGGGAAGGAAGCCCGAGGCCCAAAAATGCAATCGGGCATCCGAAAACTCCCAATAAGAGGTTATATGGTCGGTTAGTCACAGGAAAAAATATACAGAAAATGACACAGTCAGGGCTTGTGTCCACCTAAGCATTTTTGCGCTGCAGATAAGTGGGCTGAATGGTTGCAGTGTAGCCAGGTGCTGAGTGCAGTAGGAGAAGGGATCTCTCACGTTTCTGCAGCACAAAAAATGCTTCATTGGACATGCACACTTAGAGATCTGCCAAATCACCTGCTAATAATGTCACAAAGGAAACTGAAAGTGTGTGGGTTTACTAGCAGTGACCCCAGCATGGTAGTAATCACAGTGCCACTCTTCCTGGTGCACATTATGACAAAGACAATGAAAACATAGATACCGTACATTGAATGAACATAGAACAAACTTTAATCGCTAATGCATTGTCCAACAACACATAACAATTATTACTAAGAGCATGTAGCAAAAATTGTTGGATAGGTTTTGAACTGTATTCACTAGTTCAGATTTGATTAGGATCATTATGGGGCATTGGTAAGAATGCACATAATCCAGCAGTCCAGCCAGAGGTATTTAATAGATGAATTTGAGTATGTATGTTTGTGTGTGCTTTTTTTTTTTTTTAAGATCCGCACACTCATAAGCTTGGCTGTAATACATCTGGCACCTCGAATACCCCATGCGAGTCCTCATTAGCGCTCAAGCAAAAGACAAGTTGTGTCAGCCTCAGGGGGCTGTCAATCAATCCTAAATTACTGTGGGTATTAAATTACTAAACCTTTTTCAACAGGCATGATTAGTGACTCCAGTTATGAGCAAACAATGAGCAATTTCAAGTGTGATCGCTCACTGAGTAAAATATATATTACGGGTTTGCTGGGCCTGTATATATGCACTCAAGCTTAGATGAATGTAAACAATACACTATAATTTGAATAACACTGCATGTGATTTCTTCACTTTTAACAGGTTAATGATTACAGACTTACACTTTAGTACTATTACTGAAACTACTACCAATTAGGCATAAAAAGCCATAAAGACTTTCAGTCATAATATAGATTGTAATTCAAGCTACATCTTTTCTACATTTAACAGGTCATCAAATGGTGATATAAATCCTTACCAGAATGATCAAACACAGTGTATACACAGTGACTATTTTATGCTCATAAATTTTAATTTTAGCATATTCTCTATTTTATGTAGCAGAATTCTCATATAATTATCAATACTATTAATTATTAATAACAATTTATTATTGAATTATGAATATTTAAATTAACCTACCATTAATTGTAGCAAAATTAAAATGACAATAAACTGATCTACTTGCCTGTTGAGCTTACAATTAAACTGTAAAATAATTTAAAGATCAAGTAATTTTTCTGTCCTGGAAAAAAAATTTATGTTTCTAAATTAACAGATTAGTACAATCTGTAATTTAATGTGAGTTAAAGTAACTTGTTCTGTGTGTGAAAACAAACAATCCACATAGACACAGGTTTTCTGATGGAGTATCCATTGATTTCACTGAGTGTCTCCAATAGGGTCACAGCATGGCTGCCTTGAGGAAGGCCTGGTGTCTACCCACCCCAGTTGGTGGGGATGGGTTCTCCTGCAGAGAGAGTGCGTGGAGGTGTCCTTTAGAGATGGAATTGAACTGGCCGAGGTGTGACGCGAAGGGACTTTTTAAAAAAGGTTTCTGTGAAGTCACCGCCTTGAGAGCTGAGGTGACCAACGAGAAGTTACCTTTCCAAGCGAAATTTTGCGACTCTTTGTCTATTGTTTGCATATGCATCCAATTTATTTGCATATGCATCTTGGTTGGGTGTTGATGAAGAAACATTTCAAGTTTCTTAAAATGGTAATATATTGCAAGTATTAACATATAATTTAAATGATCATTCAGTACAGCAAATTATCACCGCAGAGGTACCAAGCTGGGCCTATCAGTGATCTTACAACCCCAAATCAGAAAAAGTTGGGACAGTATGGAAAATGCTAATAAAAAAGAAAGTAGTAATTTCCAAATTTACTTTGACTTTTATTTCTTTGCAGACACAAAATATTTCATGTTTTGTCTGGTCAACTTGATTTAATTTGTAAAACATCCTTTCCTGTCATTCAGACCTGCAACACATTCCAAAAAAAGTTGGGAGAGGAGCAATTTAGGGCTAGTAATCAGGTAAATTGGATAAATAATTATGTGATTTGGAAACAGGTGATGTCAACAGGTGACTGTAATTATGATTTGATACAAAATCAGCATCCAAGAAAGGTCTAGTCCTTTTAGGAACAAAGATGGGCCCAGTTGCCAACAAATACCTGAGAAAATTATTGAAATGTTTAAAAACAATGTTCCTCAGAGAAAGATAGAAAGACATTTGAATATTTCACCTTCAACAGTGCACAAGATTATTAAAAGATTCAAGGAATGTGGAGGAATTTCAGTGTGTAAAGGACAAGGGTGCAAGCCTAAGCTGAACAATCTCCGATCCCTCAGAATCGTTATTCATCTATAAGCGATATCACTCAGGACTACTTTGGCAAACCTTTGTCAAGTACCACAATAGTAACTACCTATTGTGGTACTTGACAAAGGTTTGCCAAAATAGTCCACAAATGCCAGTTAAATCTGCACTGTGGCAAAAGGAAGCACTATGTTAACAGTGTCCTGTGTCTGAATCTGTGGTGCATTTTGAAGCGCAAAATGCGACAATGAAGACCCCGTACTGCAGCCCATCTTAAGACTTGTTTGCAAGAAGAATGGGACATTTCAGCTGAAATTACAGCTGAAACACTTCATAATGTCTTCAGTCCCTAAACATCCTTTAAGTGTTGTGAAAAGGAATGGCAACATTACAAAGTGATAAATGCTTTACTGTTCCAACTTTTTTTTTAATGTGTTGCAAAAACTAAAATTGGTATACGTGTTTATTTGAAAAGAAAAAAATCATAAGGAACATATTAAATATTGTGCTACTGTAGTGTCTGCAATGAAATACAAGTCAAAGAAAATTTAGAAATCACTTCTTTCTTTTTTTATTTACATTTTTCATACTGTCCCAACTGTTTCTGCATTGGGGTTGTATTTAACTGTAATAGTGTTGAAAAATTACTTCTAGGACTTGTTATACACTTGATTACACATAGAGAGGGAATATAGGATTATATAAATCATACCTGATTATATAAAAATATGCATAAGTATTAAGTAAACGGCCAGATTCCTGTCCAGGTTGTAAATACCAGTGGTTAAAACTGTCACCTCACAGCAAGATGGTCGCTGGTTTGAGTCCTGGATGCATTTCAGGTGTGTCCCAGTGCTGGGTTGCGGTTGGAAGAGCATCCGCTGCATAAAACATACCAGTGGGATAGTGGGTGAGTTTAGTACCTTCTTCTTGTGTCATTTACACATAGCAAATTTTAAAGATTTTTATTTCTTTGGTTTATTTTTGTTTGAATAGTTTGGATTTTTACGAAAATCTGGGTAAATTTTATGTCAACAGCTCATTTAGAAACATGTTTACCAGGGAAAATCATGACTTGTTCAATACATATTTTACCCACTGTATATATATATATATTATATATATAAAATTTTAACATTTTATAAATTTGTTGTTTCTCTTGAATTTTGCTCCTTTTAATTATTTTTTATTTATTTTTGTCCCTAACATATAAATCAGAATCAGTATCAGAAAGAGCTTTATTGCCAGGTATGTTCACACATACGAGGAATTTGTTTTCGTGACAGAGCTTCTACAGTGCAACAGAATTACAGAGACAGGACAAAAAACAGATTAAAAAATTTAAGTAAATAGTGAATGCAAACATACAAATTGACAAGTGTATGTACAGGTATATTAATTTATACAACGTTATATGGCAGCTGTTATGTGCAAATTGGCATGTAAAATATGTTGTTAAATAAGTGTTTATGTGTATAAAAAGTGTATAGCAAGTAGTGATGTTTGTTTCATAATTACTATCATCAAGTGTTCATGAAATGGATTGCCTGAGGGAAGAAACTGTTTCTGTGTCGGGCTGTTCTGGTGCACAGTGCTCTGTAGCGTCGACCAGAAGGAAAAAGTTCAAAGAGGCAGTGTGCTGGGTGTTGTCACGGTTCCAGGAAGAGAGAGAGAGAGAGAGAGAGAGAGAGAGAGAGAGATGAAGGTAAACGGAATTTATTCAAAACAAATGATAAACAATAAGAAGGTTCAGATCAAACATCATCATTACCAAAAATAACAAACATAAACAAAACTGGTTTAAACTTAGCTTCAGGAATAAAGATGATTTCGAATGATGGCAGGATAGAGGAAGGAACTTGAGTCCGGTATCTAGCGAGTAGATCTGACAATGAGTGTGGATGAGTCCTGGGTTTATATGGAGGTGAACGGAGATTGAATACAGGTGCAGGTGATCAGAAAGCTGGTGATTGTGAACGAGTGGGTGTGGTGAAGGAATCTGACGGTCCGGATGTGTTTCTGACGGAGGGATCCTCAACGACTTCTGAAGGAGGAGGTACCTCGGTTCCGCCAGATTCTGTGGAGGGAGAAAGAGGAGGATTAATGGCAGGTTTGAGGAGGGAAACATGGAATGTAGGGTGTATGCGGTAGTGAGGAGGGAGATGGAGCTGGTAGGTGACGGGATTGATTTGCCTCTGGATGGGGAACGGCCTGATGTATCGAGGACTGAGTTTCTTGCAGGGCAGCCGGAGGCGGATGTCCTTAGTGGAGAGCCAGACTAGTTCTCCAGGCTGAAAGGTGGGAGCTGGAAGACGTCGGACATCCGCAAAGGTCTTGTGTCTCCGGACTACCTGCTGAAGGTGTACATGGGCCGAGTCCCAGACCCTCTCACTTTCCCAGAACCAGTGGTCGACGGCTGGGACATTGGTGGGCTCTTCCGACCAGGGAAATAGCAGTGGTTGATAACCAAGCACACATTGAAATGGAGTGAGGCCGGTGGTGAACTGCCTTAATGAGTTCTGAGCATATTCTGCCCAGGGAAGATAACGGCTCCAGTCATGTTGGTTGGAAGAGCAATAGGCCCGGAGGTATCGTCCGAGTTCTTAAATC
This sequence comes from Danio jaintianensis, assembly GCA_903798115.1. NCBI lineage: Eukaryota > Metazoa > Chordata > Actinopteri > Cypriniformes > Danionidae > Danio > Danio jaintianensis. The sequence goes on along the minus strand of CAIGQV010017043.1, from coordinate 235,519 downwards.
TTCCGCTCAGTCTGGCCGTTAGTTTGTGGATGGTAACCGGAAGACAGGCTGATGGAGATTTGGAGGCTTTTGAAGAATGCGTGCCAGACACGGGAGATGAATTGCGATCCCCTGTCTGACACAATGTCTTCGGGTAGACCGTAGTATCTGAAGACGTAGTGGAGGAGAGTTTCTGCAGTTTCCATAGCAGTTGGCAAGCCTTTCAGGGGTATGAATTTGCAGGATTTGGAGAATCTGTCGACGATGACCAGGATGCAGGTATGACCATTAGAAAGAGGTAAGTCAGAGATGAAGTCAATACCAATGTGGGACCAGGGATGAGCAGGAATGGGTAGTGGCATGAGTTTACCCTGTGGTAACTGGCGTGGGGTGTTGGTCATGGCACAGACTGAGCAGGCACGTACATGTTGGGATACCTCACGGGCCATATGTGGGCACCAGTACCGGGAACATAGAAGTGAGAGGGTCCTCTTGCTGCCTGGGTGTCCAGAGCCCGGAAAGGAGTGGGCAGAGTCCAGAGGGGCGGAGCGCATGGTAGGTGGTACATATTGTTTCCTTTCTGGACCTCCCAGCGGAATGGGCTCCCGGGAAGCAGCTTCTTGAAGTTGGCGATCGAGATAATGGGGCAGAGGAAGTGCTCTGGAGGAAGAATGGGATTGGAGGTGGATGGCAGATCCGGCTGGTGAAGGCGTGATAAGGCATCTGCCTTGATGTTTTTATGGCCAGGGCGATAAGTGATGGTGAATCGGAACCGGGAGAAGAAGAGAGCCCACCGGGCTTGGCGTGGATTCAGGCGTTTTGCCTCTCTGATGTATTCTAAGTTTCTGTGGTCGGTCATCACGGTGAAGGGGTGTATAGCGCCTTCCAGCCAGTGCCTCCATTCCTCCAGAGCCAGTTTGATCGCCAACAGTTCCCGGTTGCCAATGTCATAGTTCTGTTCCGCTGGGGGAAACTTCCTGGAATAGAAGACGTATGGGTGAAGTTTAGGAGGCTCTCCTGAGGATTGTGATAGTACGGCTCCCGCTCCGACAGTAGAGGCATCTACCTTTACGATGAAGGGCTTCTGAGGATCAGGGAGGATCAGAGCAGGAGCCGTACAGAAGGCGGATTTGAGGGTGGTGAAGGCTTGTATGGCGGGAAGTGTCCAGGTTAGAGTTTTGGGTTTCCCCTTCAGGAGGTCGGTGAGGGTGGCAGAGAGAAGGGTGAACTAGTGGATGAAACGACGGTAGAAATTTGCGAAGCCCAGGAAGCGTTGTAGTTCCTTAACTGAGGTGGGTTGTGGCCAGTCCCGGATGGCTGCGACCTTGCTATCATCCATATGGATCCCGTTTGGGCTGATGATGTACCCGAGGAACTGGATGGTAGTTTGGTGGAACTCACATTTCTCTGCTTTGAGATAAAGGTGGTGTTGTCTTAGTTTTTGAAGGACCTGCACAACGTGACGGCGATGTTCGGCCAGGTTCCGGGAGTAGATCAGGATGTCGTCGATGTAGATGATGACAAATCTATGCAGGAACTCCCGGAACACCTCGTTCATGAAGCTCTGGAAGACAGATGGTGCGTTGACGAGACCATACGGCATAACCCGGTAATGGTAGTGGCCGGCCGGGGTGATGAAGGCTGTCTTCCATTCATCTCCAGGTCGAATGCGAACGAGGTTGTATGCGCTGCGCAGGTTCAACTTAGAGAAGATGTGAGCCCCACGCAGTTCCTCTAAGGCGGCTGGGACCAAGGGGAGAGGGTAAGGAAACTTGACAGTTTGAGAATTGAGAACACGATAGTCTATGCAAGGTCGCAGGCCTCCGTCCTTTTTTCCCACAAAGAAGAAACTGGAGGCGGCTGGTGAGGTGGAAGGGACGATGAAGCCTTGATGGAGAGCCTCCTTAACATATTCTTCCATGGCCTTCTGCTCCGGGATGGACAATGGGTAAATCTTACCCTTGGGTAACTTAGCTCCAGGCAGCAAGTCGATAGCGCAGTCCCATGGCCTGTGTGGTGGCAATTTGGTGGCGGCCTGCTTGCTGAATAGGTCCTGGAACGCCCGGTAATCTTTGGGTATGGATGTGCTTTCGGAGGATTCGGGACTCTCCACTATGGTGGATTGAAGGTTGAGGATTGGACAGGTAAGGTTTTGAAGGCAGGTTTTGTGGCATTCGGAGCTCCAGTGAGTGATGTCACATCTAGACCAGTCCATGATGGGGGAGTGTTTGACAAACCAAGGGCAACCCAGGACGATATCCACTGTGGATCCCTCCAACACCAGAAAGGAGATTTCCTCGATATGGAAGTTGCCGATCTGAAGATGACAGGTGGGAGATTGTAGTTTGATGCGACCGGGTCCCAAAGGTTCACCTCAGATGGTGTTGACACTGTATTGGGGTTCTTGAGGTAGAGCCGAGAGGTTAAGGTCTATTAAGGTGTTGTGAGAGATGAAGTTCCCTGAGGCGCCCGAGTCAACGAGGGCTTGGACTGTGAAGACAGACCCTTTGATCAATAGACGGACTGATAATTTGGACATACTGATTACATCAGGGTTAAAATTCATAATACTCACACTCAATTTGGGAGGCCGAATAGGACAGGAGCTTAGAGAATGGTTATTCCCTCCACAATACAGGCAGAGCCCTTGGGACACACGGCGGTACCTTTCTGTAGCAGTCAGATGATATGAATCAGTTTGCATGAACTCTGGTGTTGGAGGGGTTTTCTCAGTGTCAGGCGAGGCGACAGGCGGAAGCAGCATTTCCGGAGAACAGGCAGAAAGACGTTGAGCGATCTAGACAGTCTTCTGCATCAAGGCTTCCAGACTGATGGTTTCGTCAAAAATCACCAGCTGCTGTCGAATGCCGGTGTTCAGCCCGTGACGATATGCTGAGCAGAGCGCTGGCTCATTCCATCCACTAAGGGTCGCTAAAGTACGGAAGCTGAGGGTGTATACACTCACAGAAGTACCTTGGCGGAGGCGAAGTAGTTCATCCGCCACAGATAATGTTCCGGTGGCTTTCCCGAACACTTCCTTGAAATGTTTGACGAAGGCGGTGATATCGCAAACAATGGGATTTTCCACTTGCCACAGAGCATTAGCCCAGTCCAGCGCTCTGCCCGACAGCAGACTGGTGATGAACGCCGTCTTTGATCGCGCCGTCGGGAAACGCTGAGGCTGCATTTCGAAATGAAGTGTGCATTGAAGTAGGAAGCCATTACATCTTGCCGCCTTGCCCGAATAGCAAGCAGGTAAGGCCATGGGACTTCCAGAGGCAAGCGGGGAAGTGCTCTGTGAGGGTTGGAGAAGTGACCAGAAGGGATCCGAAGAGGGGTGAACAGTCATGATGGTGGAATCTGTATTTTTCGGTCAGATCTTCTGTCATGGTTCCAGGAAGAGAGAGAGAGAGAGAGAGAGATGAAGGTAAACGGAATTTATTCAAAACAAATGATAAACAATAAGAAGGTTCAGATCAAACATCATCATTACCAAAAATAACAAACATAAACAAAACTGGGGCGTCACGGTGGCGCAGTGGGTAGCACGTTCGCCTCACAGCAAGAAGGTCGCTGGTTCGAGCCTCGGCTGGGTCAGTTGCCGTTTCTGTGTGGAGTTTGCATGTTCTCCCCGTGTTCGCGTAGGTTTCCTCCGGGTGCTCCGGTTTCCCCCACAGTCCAAAAACATGTGGTATAGGTGAATTGGGTAGGCTAAATTGTCCGTAGTGTATGTATGTATGTGTGTGAATGAGTGTGTTTCCCAGTGATGGGTTGCAGCTGGAAGGGCATCCGCTGCGTAAAACATATGCTGGATAAGTTGGCGGTTCATTCCGCTGTGGCGACCCCAGATTGATAAAGGGACTAAGCCGAAAAGAAAATGAATGAATGAATAAACAAAACTGGTTTAAACTTAGCTTCGGGAATAAAGATGATTTCGAATGACGGCAGGATAAAGGAAGGAACTTGAGTCCGGTATCTAGCGAGTAGATCTGACAATGAGTGTGGATGAGTCCTGGGTTTATATGGAGGTGAACGGAGATTGAATACAGGTGCAGGTGATCAGAAAGCTGGTGATTGTGAACGAGTGGGTGTGGTGAAGGAATCTGATGGTCCGGATGTGTTTCTGACAGGTGTGAGGGGTCCAGAGTGATTTTGGCAGCCCTTTTGCTTGCTCTGGATAAGTACATTTCTTGGAGAGTAGGGAGGATTGTACCAGTGATTCGCTCAGCAGTAGCAGTCGACGTAGTCTTCGGAGGTCGGATTTCGTAGCTGAGCTAAACCAGACAGTTATTGAAGTACAAAGGACAGATTCAATGATGGAAGTATGGATTATATAAATTTGGGTGTACTAATTTTGGACCGTTATCATAAGTTATTTTGTTAGATTAGCTGCAGATTTGGCTTTAGTACTGACTAATCTAATATATATGCACAAATATAATATTGTAAAGCTTCCTATAGAAAATATGAAAAACGGTAACCATGTACTTGTATTGGACTTATGCGCTTCTTCAAACGGTTTGAACTGCAGCAGATTATCTTTACCAGAGATGCCCAAACTAGGGCCCGCGGGCCAAATCAAAGGTTACCATGGGCCAACTTTGGCCTGCGGGCCCTAGTTTAGGCATCTCTGGTCAAGACGATCTGCCATCCCATCTGAGAAGAGAGGGAGAATGATGGGGATGGTTTAGAGATTTCCATTTCAAATTTAATGTAACCTTTTATTTGTTTGCTTTACTTTTAAGCTACAAAAAAGCTAACTGAAATTAAACATTTCAATTTAAATGGTGTCAATTAATCGAATTAAGTTTAAAATGTACATATGGTCACCCGGTGATTATTCAAAGTAATGTTTTCTATTTATTTTGAAATATTAGGAAATAAATTAGGAAATTACCCATGGCATCTTTAATGTAAAATATTTTGGTATATTTATCTTCGGCCCACGGCCATCAATGATATTTGGTTTTTGGCCCTTCATATGATAAAGTTTGGGCACCACTGGTCCTTGATCATGATTGGCTGATTAGAAATTTGCATTAACAAGCAGTTGGACAGGTGTACCTAAAAAGTGGCCGGTGAGTGTATATATATATATCTATATATATATCTATATATATAGATATATATCTATATATATATATAGATATATATCTATATATATATATATAGATAGATAGATAGATAGATAGATAGATAGATAGATAGATAGATAGAACTGCTGTTTGGTCAAGATCCCCTTGCAACTAATTCCCTGAAAATAGTTTCAAAACTTAGATCAGGGGTTTCAAACTCAGTTCCTGGAGGGCTGCAGCCCTGTACAGTTTAGTTCCAACTCTGCTTCAACATGCTAAACTGGAGGTTTAAAACAAGCCTGAAGGACTCAATTAGTTTGATCAGGTGTGTTAATTAGGGTTAAAGCTAAACTGTGCAGAGCTGTGGCCCTCCAGAAACTAAGTTTGACAGGTCATCAGGTAATGAGATTTTAGCAATGATATTTATGTAATTCATAAAAAATATTATTATATTAATAATAGTAAGTTCCACAAAAAGGTTAATAATAATCTATCTCTTGATGTCAAGAATGTTATTAAAAACATCATTAATTATGATCTGCTTCAAAACACTTTGAACATTATGAGTCACATGGACTAGTCTTAAAACACTGTTAATGATTTTTTTCGTCCAGCAAAGAAAGTACATAGAAAGAACATACATATAAGAATTATACATTCTTCAGAAATTCTTCTTTTGTGTTCCACTTAAGAAAGAACATGACACATATGGGCAAGTGAATAATGTTAACCTCAAAGCATCATAAACACATGTAGTCAGTCAACAATCAGCACAAAATCTTTATTAAAAGTTAAGTAAAATGCCCTCTATCACATCAAAGTCTGAATAAATTCATAGGTAAGAGACTGACACCTCAAATTAGGACAGAAGGAACAGATACATGGAGAGTGAATGAAAGAAGACCATAGAAGAATATATAATGACTGAGCCCTTCGTTCAACTGGAGAACATTTATATGATTGTCATCATGCTCCAGTTCTATAAGCAATTAAACTATGAAATGGTAGAGCAGTAGGGACATTTGGGAATGCGAAAATGTGGGGAGGGTAATCTATTTCATGCATTTTATGGAAACAGATTGCATAGCTTTAGAAAACACTGATCCAGTGCCATTAATACCAGTAATGTGCTTTTAGCCCTCTCACTCATATTCTTATCCATTTACTTTTTCCTTTCCTGAAAAAAACAAAACAAAACTGTCCCATTATTCTGTCAGCCAAAATTCTGTCCAGTGTGTTATGGATATTTAAAAAAAAGCCTGTGTTCATTTTTGTCCAGGACTATGTGTGTGGGTCCTGGGACCCACAAAAGGCCTCACCTTTCAATTTCATCTTTCTGAAAAAAAAATACAAATGATTTCTACTCCTACATTTTCCATTGATTAAAAAGCCATGCTTTTGTCAGTAATCCTGTCAAGAGTGCTTCTGGTGCAAAAATGGCAGGAAAACAATAATAGATGTTTATCCTCTGATGTAGACTTGTCTTTTCAATGGACATCAGCATTGGTATCTTCCGCTGTAGCTGATTCAGATTCGTATATGGAAGGTGCTGCAGAAAAAGGACAAAGAGAGAAACTATTAAATTGGAGATAAAAGTATATGAACCAACCAATGAGTGCCCAACTGTTCAGTTGCAAGGCAGCAGATATCATTTCCGAGACAGTGAGGACACAGTGAGGGAGAGAGATATATTTACTACTGTTAAACTATGTAAAGTCTGATTTGCTTAAGTTGCAATCACAATTTGCAGTGACATCACACATGCTTTAAATATGCAATAAGCTCATTACTTCTGACTGGCAATAAACCTGCCAATAACTATGCAATGTAATTTGTTTCTAGGTGTCTATTCTATCTACTAAATACAATAAACTGATATTACAGACACTAAAGTTAATAGCTTACAATTGGTCATGAAATTACTTTTCATATTCATTTTAATATGTTTCTTGAGGTTCAGCAAAACTGAAAATTAAATCATCAGACAGAAAAAAACCTCTCTATGCATATATTGGTTGATTATTTTAGAAATATACAAATAGATTTTTGTAATCCCAATTAGTTTTTCATATTATTTTTCAATGTGGTATTATAATCACATGAAATAAATAATACACACAAAATTTAAATGAAGAACTGTCCCTTATAATGAGGCCTAGGCACCAGTAAAAATCTAATTATGATTTTTTATGGCTAAAATGATGCCATCATTTTATCATCATCACACAAATGAAGAATTTGCATTGTATAGTCTTAAACACAGCTAACATTAAGATTTTGTTAACAACGAACCATTGAAAAGTAAACATGAAGTTAATAAAAACTATTCAAATGAGAAGAGCCAGAATGAGGTGCACAGGAATTTTGATTGCATTTTATAATGGAATTGTAAAAATAGGTTTAAAAATTAAACAGACAGAATGCTAAACATATATGTCTTTGATCTTTATAAATATTAAACATTTGGGCATGTACCACTTGGGGGAAGTACAGTGTCAAAACTGAGACATTCCCCTGTCACAGCAGCAGAGTTACACATTTGGCGTGATGTGTGCCCAGTGGGTAGTGTGAGCCCACAAAGACAGCTCCAAAGGTGTACTGCCAGGTCTCTGAAGGGAGTGGTAGGATCCTTGGTCACATAGTGAGGGGTCTCAGGATAATGTGAAAATAGCCAGGCCCAAATTCTTTTATGCAAGTACAGTATGTCTCAGGTCTGTGAAGCAAATATTCGTGGAGATTCAGCTGTTTTTCCAATACGTTTGCCTCCCCATGTTCACAGTGGATTCCTCTGGGTGCATCCTGTTTCCCCCACAGTACAAAGACATGCAGTATAAGTGAATTGGATGAACTAAATGTGTGAATGAGAGGGTGTTTGGGTGTTTTCCAGCATGGTTCTGGGGTGTGGCTTTAAGGAAATCAGCTGTGTAAAACATATGCCAGAGTAGTTGGTGGCTCATTCCGCTGTGGCAAGCCCTGATAAATCAGACACTAAGCCGAAGGAAAATGAATGAATTGTTTATTTGCTATTGTAACACAACTTATCAAATTATCCAAGACTCTAGTTTTCTACAACTAAAATGACATATAATACTACAACACAGTTTACTGTATTAAAAACTAAAGTATACTAAAATATTTATTACAGTTTATTAGTTCACCAAAACTTTGGCAGGGCAAGTAAAAATCTGGCCGACATGGTGGTTCAGTGGTTAGCACACAGCAAAAAGGTCGCTGGTTCGAGTCCCGGCTAGGCCAGTTGACGTTTCTGCATGGAGTTTGCATGTTCTAAACCGTGTTCGCGTGGGTTTCCTCCGGGTGCTCCAGTTTCCTCTACAGTCCAAAGACATGCAATATAGGTGAATTGAATAAGCTAAATTTACTGTAGTGTATGAGTGTGAATGCGAGAGTGTATGGGTGTTTTTACCAGTGCTGGGTTGCGGCTGGAAGGGCTACCGCTGCGTAAAACATTCAGTTCAATTCATGTTTATTTATATAGCGCTTTTCACAATATAGATTGTGAATAGTTTAGTTTAGTTTAGTAGTTTAGTTCAGTGTGGTTTAAATTTCACTGCTGAAGGTTCAAACACTGTAAAGCAAATCCACCGAAGCACAGCTCCACAAGTCCCGACATATGCTGGATAAGTTGGCTGTTCATTCCGCTGTGGTGACCTCTGATAAATAAGGCCGAAGGAAAATGAATGAATGAATGAAGTAAAAATCTTTACCACTTGCCTGGCCGGGCCAGTAGAAAACAATCCTTAGTGTTGAGCCCTGTAATTGTTTAATGCACGTTTATGCATTGTGTCATATCACTCTTTTACTGTGATGTTTCTTGAGTAAAAAGGTCATCAGTAAAATCATCTGTTTATGCGGAGGTTGATATTAATTACTGCTTCTGTTTTCAGATATGGTAAACCCACAAAATACAACTTTAAATACTAGGGGTGGAACAAAATATTTATTTGCTAATTTACTGTGATATTTCCGGCTGAGATAGATAATCAATACTCTGGTGTCAAGTATCGACATTTATATGAATGTACAAAATACCTAAGTTAATTAATCAGTATTACACTGCAGCTGTTTACCGCTTTGTCTGCCGTACATGCAGCCACTTCCAGGTGGCACTTCCCAAAATGGCAAATCAACAACATATCATAGATGCACCGGTGGCATTTAAACCACTGACAGATGATCCACTGGAATGGCAGAAATCTCAGGTATATAGGTACCCTTTTCTTTCCAAGCAGGCACAAGGGTATCTGTGTGTGTTTCAGACATCCCAGCTCTCCAGGAAGCTTCTGTGAGTTTCTCTCTCACAGACTCACATTCACTTTGCTAGATTGAGATCATGCGTGCCCATTATCAGTGTTATGAGGCTTACTGGGGCTACTATACGATAACATACATGAATATTTGCTAAAAATATTTAATTCCGCCACACTTTATATAAGATAAACATAAGCTGGTATCATATAAGACCTTGCAGTGATGATATTATGTAAAACCTTTGGCTGAAAATATTACGGAAATATAAAAACTGTTAAAAAAAATTTTTAAATGTTATTTTTAAAACGATGACTAAATAACTAAATTTCTTTATCCTTTCATTCTGGACCGCCAGAGTGGTATCCTAGGTTTCCTAGTGGAGTATTTCTCTGGTCCTCATATCTTGCAGAGTGTACATATCAAAATCTTTATTAAGGAGTAAGCATGTTAACTATGCGGCCAGACAGGGTAACTCGTATTCTTGCTTCTGTACTATGACAGATGCAGCATCAGATGGTTTGAATTCAATGGCACCAGTAGAAGCTGTTGTGGCATCCCTTGCTGTGCAGTCTGATGAGGCACTGTGTGATACTCTTGTGCGTAAAAGACATACAATGCTGTGTCCAACGTTTGTTGTATTTCAAATACACTGGCACAGTTACTGTTGGCACAACAGAAATACTACAAGCTTCTCTCAAGCAGTTAAAGCAGCTGCATCAGAATGTGGTATATCTTTGGGTTTATGACACAGCTAGGGGCAGTCGTGGCCTGGTGGTTAGAGTGTTGGACTCGTGATCCGAAGGTTGCTGGTTCGATACTCGGTACCAGCGGGAATTGGGGGTGGGGGGAGTGAATGACCAGCACTCTCCACCACCCTCAATACCACGACTGAGGTGAGTCCCTTGAGCAAGGCACCGTTCCCCTCAACTGCTCCCCGGGCGCCGCAGCATGGCTGCCCACTGCTCCGGGTGTGTGTTCACGGTATGTGTGTGTTCACTAACTGTGTGTGTGCACTTGGATGGGTTAAATGCAGAGCACAAATTCCAAGTATGGGAATACTTGGCCACACTACACTTCACTTCACTTCACTTCAGCTAAGGAAACAAGTGTGGCAAGCAGGAGTTTGGTAAAAATTTCCTCTAAAAAACTCTAGTTCCTGGACAGGTATTTGGTGGCTCAGGAAGTATTAGACCAGACGTCTTCTTACGTCTGAGATGCGTTCGAAGCATTTGAGATGACAAGCTACTTTCAGGCAGCCTGCACAGTATTTCCAGTATTCCCCATAGAGGAGGTTCTCACCGAACATGTAAATTGTCAGGCAGATCGGATATTGTGTGGAGTTATAAGAACATCCTCTTCCATGGGGAAACACTGAACTTTGTCAGTCCACCACCAACATGCCCTTCAGCAAAAACTCTAGATCTTCACAATTTAACTTCACACAGGCCTTTGGATTAGACTGCCAAAACTTGGATTTGATCTAATAACAATTTGAAGAGAAGTTTGTTTCAGTGTAAAACATGTCACTTCCTGTTGCCAGCAGGTGGCACTATGACTGTAACTGGATATTGCCATGTGAACGTGTTCAGGTCAGGACTCTTATCAAATGTGTGGATTTTGAGGCAGATTGGACAATGAATGCCTAAGTTATAACAACTTCCTGTTTCGTGGCGAAACATCAAAATTTGTGAGGCCGCCATGGACAGGTCCTTCAGTGAAAACTCTAGATCTTCGCAATTTATCATCGTAAAGGCCTTTAGATTACACTACCCAAACTTGGTGTTGATATAATAAAATCCTTAGGAGGAGTATGTTAATGTAGAACACCTGGAAATGGCAAAAACCACACTTTTTTGAAAAGCAAGCTAAAAATATCAGACTTCCTGTTGGGTTTTGGATTTCGCTCCAAGAGACTTTTTTTTGTAGGCAATGCGTGTTTAATTTGTGTGCCAATTTTTTCATTTGTGCGCAAAACTCTGAGGCCACTTCATCAATAGTGCATAGGTGGCGCTGTCGAGCCATTTTGCCACACCCACTTCCGAAAGCTATATCAAATGTACATTTTCGCCACTTCTGGTGTGTTAAACATGATAAATGACGCATTCTAGACAAAAGCTGTGTATGTGCACACATTTAAATAATTTCGGGTTGTAATCAGGTTCAGGCTTTTACAAAAGCAGTCAATCAAATTGAACTTTTTGGGCTTGCGCCAAACTATAAAATTAACCTCTACCATAGACACAAACTTGTAATTTGTAATGTCTGTAATGTCAGTAAACATGTAATGTCAGTCTGTAAACATCTAATGTCAGTACTTTCTGCTGTTCGTAAGCATAAATAAATGTTGTCTATAAGAATGCTAGGAGACTTAGTAAGTTAGAATGCCAGTAAGACTTAGAGCATGCTCACACTAGGTACAGTTGCCTTGAACCGTTGCCTTGAACCTTGTACAGTTGCCTTGAACCTTGAACGTTGTGCCGATTGTCCCCCCTCCCCTCTCCCCCTCGGCCTGCACTCACATTGCATTTTTTACCTACCGAACCTAAGCATGCTTATATCATTGATGATGTGACTGTTCAGTTTAACAGGAAGAGAAGTGCTCTCACTCAGCACAGTGGAGATTGCTTTAGTTATATCGTTTTAGTCATTTGGGATGCAGTGACATGCAGTCAAATATTTTGCCAAACAGATCCACCACTTTTGACGCTCATAAATTACCATAAAAGTCCTCATGTTGCAGGTATTAGGAGATTTGGTGAAGATGCAGCTGACGTGCAGCGAGGGGTTTGCGTCTTTAATCTAACTATGACAGCTCGCGTTCATTGAAAAGTAAGAATGATTAATAAATCCATATGAAACTTTGCGTCTTCAGTTTCGGGCTCAGGAGTGCTTTGCACTCACACTACAAGCGTACCGCACCAAAGCCCAAACGAACCGTGCTCTGGCACACCTCTTCCAACCAGGCCAGGGCCGGCCAAGTGAACCACGCCTGAGCCCGATTCAGAGCACTCACACTTCTCAAACGAGCCGGGAAAAGAGCCTGGGCACGGTTCGGATAGTATAGTGTGAGTGCACCCTTAGTTAGAGATCAAAGCCTCACAACATGACTATAAATATGTGTAACGTGTAATGTGTAAAAAAGGAATCTTAGAAAAATCACTATTCACAACTGCTCAAAAGTTTGGAAACATTTGTAAGGGTTTTTAAAACAAGTCACTTCTTTTAACAAAGGCTGTATTATATTTTTTTATCATGCCTTAGCTGTTCTTATGTAAAATATTTTATAAAGTGATCTGTAAAAGAAATTGTCTTCAGTCTTCCACAATCAGCTCTTAATGCTGCTCAGTCATTAATGATGGTTCTCATGATTTATACATCAGTAGTAAAAAAAGCTTCTGTGGAAATGTAATACATTTGACTTGTTTAGCTTCATTGATAAATGGAAATATTGTGATTAAAAACAAAGCATATAAGAAAAATGTTGTTCTCATTAAGTGATATTGAATATATCCAAAATCATTTGGCAATTTAAGATAAGAAATATCTTATCATTATGCTGTCATTAAGTGATATTGAATATATAAACAATCATTTGGCAATTTATGACAATGAATATCTTAGCATCATGCTGACAGCTCGTCATATAATGCAAAATAATTGCAATGTTCCGCCAAAGCATACAAAGCTGTCACAAATGAATCCACAGTTTCATTTTCCTCCTGCTTTTGCATATTAAAATGAGCACATTCATAAATTACGTTTCTCTTTCCCATGAAGTGTGCATCAAAGCCTGCTTTTACTGCACTACACTTCTGCCAGCAGTAATCCCCAAAGAATATTATCTGCTTCATCCCCCATGCAGTCAATAAAAGTATTCACGTGGTTTTCATCTGAGTTTTCCTGCAAGTTGCTCGCCAAATGAAATCGTTAAAATCTTCAGATCCATTTCGCCAATTTCTGTGGTTTAGTAAAGTCAAAAGGCTCAGGCGACAGCATTATCTTTATCTTTGTCCATTTCAGCTCAAGCTTTCTTCTCAGCGAATCTGGGCTTTTGCAAGCTAACTTAAGCATTCTCACAAACTTTACTTCTGACATCATGTCATGTCTTGTAAATAAAGACTCTGGATTCGAACTGTGTTAACATGCTTTTTTTCACAGAAGACTCCCAAACAACATAACATGCATACAACATCCAGCTTGCCCTTTTGTGTGGTTATCGCCCCCTCTAGTCGCATTGTATAGCCAGAGCCAACCTATAGTTACACAGTAATAACTCCACAGATGCTGTTGTAGTCCGCAGCCATACAAGGAGCACACATCCCCTTTAAATCTATCCTAATGCTGAGACGAATGTGCTTTTTGTTGGGCCTTGATGATGTTTGAAGGATGTTGAATCCATCTGGCAAAGATTATTTTTACATCTCCACATAACACATTCACATATTGATTTTTTTTTCATTTCTAAGAACATGTACCCTATGTGCTATGTTGTACGATTGGTAGTATACTAATTTCAGATCATGCACCAGTAGTTCTGGACTTAATACCATTGGAGACAATCAAAAAGTCATACAGGTGGAGGTTTAACTCTACTTGTCACGTTGCTTGAAAAAACAACAACAACAAGGATCCAAGATGCAAGGTCCTTAATGACCGGTGGAAGAAAGTGAAAAAATAGATCAAAACAGAAAAATAATTGTGGTGCTGTATGGAAGAGCCGGTGAAGTCCAGATCAGTGAAGTTCTCCGGAAACAGTTGGCAGTGCCAAAAACACAGAGCGCCTTGGTGAGACACAGAGTACAATGAACGATAACAAACTGACAATGATACAAAAACACAGTGCTCAGGTATAGGCATGATAATTAGCCACAGCTGATGATCAGAAAAAATCAATCACATGACCAAAACAACACGCCACTACAACGTACATAAATTAAACAAAACAAAACCACGTGACAATAACACAGACACACCAGGAAGTGCGCACAACCTGTAACCGTGACAGTACCCTCTCTCCTAGGAGCACCTCCTGGTGCTCCCAGAAAAGCTTACCTGGCGATTGGTCTTGGCACCCAGAATGATTACCAAGTGTGAGCGAGTTGTGTTAGAACTCTTACAACACCAAGGCATGCATATTCTACCCTACATTCACCATTGACTACTATGCAGCCAGTCACAACACCAAGTGTAAGAACTCAAAGTTGTTGATACTGCTTGTAGAGGTAATAGGTCTAGAAATAAATTGTAAGAACTGTCAAATTCATTTCAGTTCATTGGCATGACACTCAACTCATGCATCATGCAGGCCATGTTGACGGAAGCCAGATTTCAGGCAATTGCTAAGAAAGTTGCAAAATTTCAAATAGGCAGGCGTCTGCCATATGCAAACTATCACCGGTTAGCTGGAATGTTGGTGGCAGCAACCCCAGTGGTGTGGCTGGGGATGATTCAACTCAGACCTTTTCAATGTTGGCTAAATTCACAACAATGTTCAGCCATGACACAGAAACATGTCCGGATAACAGTGACTTGAGCATGTTTTGGTGCTCTAAAAAAATTTAGTCCTGCAAAGATCATCCTCTCGGAGGTGTTGCCCTGGGAGTCATACTAGTAAGAAGAGAAATGGTAACAACAGATGCATCTCTGAAAGTTTGGGGAGCTGTGTGGAGACACCAGAAAGAGAGAGGCAGGTGGCATAGTATACTACAGCACATTTCGCTCCTTTCACTGAGAGCAATGTATCTTCCTGGTCGTTACAATCAAACAGCGGACTCACACCATGGAACTAGCAGATTCACAATGAAGTGATTCAGTTAGTTTAAGACACCTTTGGAAAGGCAGAGGTGGACTTGTTTTTACACAAACAGACAACTCAATGTCACAATGCCACTTGTGTGCGTTTCCACCCTTCCCATTATTTGGATGATATTGCGACATATCCAAGAGACGATGCAACCTGTTCTACAGGCCATGGTTCCATCTGCTACAGTTTCTACTGTGGAACAGACCATGCCCCTTGCCAATAAGAACAGACTTGCTATGCCAGGCAAATGGTATATCGTGGCCTTACATCCTGAAGTTGTGGGTGTGGCCCCTAGGGGCAACCAGGAAATATTAGAATGTTCACAAGAAGTCAGGCACATGCTACTGAATGCACAGGCACCTTCTACACGACGTGCGTAAAAATTGAAGTTTTTTTGCAGTGGTGTGTAAAAATGAAAATTGTCCCTCAAGACTGCACTTTAAGTAAACTCTTTGACTTTTTGCAGAGCCTCTTGGAACAGGGTTTGTCTTACTCCACAATTAAACTATATGTCTTTAAGTATGCATAATGTAATTAGAACATTTCTAGATAGTATTAACTGACTGCAACCCAGTTGCAAAGTAATGGTTCCACAGTGATCTGAATTTGGCTTTGAGAAGCTATTAAGCGGGTTTCCCTCAAGTCAGTTTTTTTGTTGGCAATAACCACTGCATGACGTGTTAGTGAGTTACATGCACTGCCAGTCCACAGTGTTTACGCTGGGGACCTGAAGACAAACAAGTTATATTTTGGCCAAACCCAGCATTTCTTCAAACGGCATTGTCACCAAGTGAACAAGCCAATCTTATCTGCTTTTACAGACAAGGACAGTACAGTCCTATGTCCTGTCAGGGCTCTTCGACAGTATGTGGAAGGGACTGCAGCCTGGATGTCCACTGATCAGTTGTTTGTTGGTTATGGTAATCACAGAAAGGGTACAGCTATGTCTAAGGACAGATTATCTCAATGGTTGACAGAGGTAATTGTGCATGCTTATTCTAATAGAGGTCATGAAGTTCCAGCATCTGTGAAATGTCATTCAGTGCATGCAGTTGCCACCTCCTGGGGAGCTCTGTGTGTTGTGCATTTATCTAACTTTTGTGAGGCAGCAAGATGGAAGACTCCATACACTTTTGCCAAATTTTACAGGCATTTTACAGAAATTTTACAGAAAGGCATCCAGTATGTTCTGTGATTCTTTCAAAAGATTCTTAAACTGAATAAAGATAAATTCAGCATTAATAATGTGTCTGTTGCATATATTACCCAGAAACCTTGATATATAAATTACAGACAATACTTGTTATTACCACATGGTTACAATTATGTTTAATAAATAACGAACCTCATGACCGCTTTGGTATGCAGCCTCCACTAAGTAACCTAGGATACCACTCTGGTGGTCCAGAATGAAAGGAAGTAGAATTAGGGGTTACAAAGGTAACCACGGTTCTACAACTGAGTGGAGGACCACTAGAACTCTGATCACTCAGTTAGACAAGAACGGTCAGAGAACAAGCATGAACGTGATGGTCCAGGGGTGAAAATTTTGATATGTATTTTTGACAAAATATGAGCACCAGAAAAAGACTCCACTAGGTAACTTAGGATACCACTCTGGCTGTCCTCTACTGAGTCATAGAGCCATGATTACATTTGTAACCCCCAGTTCTCAACTGCTGGAGACACCAGACTCAGAGAAGTCTGCACACCTCTTTGAAAATGTTAATCAGTAATTGTTCTTGAAGAAAAATATGAATCTAGTAGAAATGCATGATTTTGCGGTAAAAATAAACTAGGGTTAAATGTTTCCAAGTTTAGGCTATATAAAATAAGTTGGACAAGTTGTAATAAGTGTCTTAATTTTACAAATAACTAGAAAAGCAATAAATAGCTATTTTGACAGTTTTTAATGTAATTTGTACAATGATATGCTGCTGCTGTGACTAATTTAGAGGTGTGGCCTTTTTAGCCACAAACTGCTCTCTGCACATCAG
Source organism: Danio jaintianensis (assembly GCA_903798115.1). Classification (NCBI taxonomy): domain Eukaryota; kingdom Metazoa; phylum Chordata; class Actinopteri; order Cypriniformes; family Danionidae; genus Danio; species Danio jaintianensis. Next base: position 218,396 of record CAIGQV010017043.1, on the reverse strand, counting down.
CATTTTCATGCTTGTTTGACAGCTGTGCACTTGTACATTGTTGCAGTTCTGTAAAATATACAGTATGTGCTGTTAATAAAAGAAATACATCTTATAACTTTTTGATGCATTTTTTTTCATTATTTACAAATATTGTGATGCATCACAGATGGTTTTCTTGTGATATATTAATATATAATAGAATCGCTGATATTATAATATATTTATTAAGGACAAAATATTGAGATATTGTATCGTAAGTTAACCTGTGATTCCCACCCCTATTAAATACATCCCTGTCAGCTGCTTTTGTCAATTCTAATTATAATTCATAATTATAATTCAGCCTATATTTCATCCACAACACAACTCAGGAGCAAATTGGGTTATTCTGGTGGTGTTTCATATTAAGGGCAATTTCAAGGATTGGAAATGGACCTGTAAAACAATTTTCTTCTCCTTCTACGTAATTTAATATATTGTTATCAATGTATTATATGGCACCTCTAAATTTTTTATAGAATGTGTCTATAATATCTGTTTAAGTTGTGCATGTTCTGTTTTTTTTTTTTTTTTTTTTTAAAGAAATAAGTACAGAATTCTATTAGCAGGGTGACAATTCCTGCCCCTGGCAGTCCAGCATCCTGCATGTTTTAGTTCCAACTATTTTATTATTTTATTTATCCAACTACTTTATTTTACTTTCTAGTGAGTCTGAAGACTCAAATATCTTGTTCCGTTGGGTTGATTATGAGCTATTGTAAACTCTACATACAAGTAAGTATTAGACAGCAAATACAAACTCTGTTCTAAAATCCAGTGATCTGCTTTGCTATCTTAAGCAACAGATTTCTATGTCAGTATATGCTAACCAAAATAGCATTAAAAAGTAAATGATTTTAAAGCAATTGTAAAAGCAAATCCCATAAAATAAATAAGTCTTAACTGAAGTCTCATGTTTCTTCACCATACCAAACCCCTCCATTTTTAGCAAGTAATACAAAAGCAAAACTAAACTGTAGTTACTATTCATTTGAAGAACAATAAATGTTTTACGAGCAGTATTTTTACCTTAAAAAGTCAGGGGCCCTGGAAATCATGTTTTCAAAATCGGCAAAAGAGAGCTTGTTGTCTCCATCAAGGTCAGCCTCCTCAATGGCCTTCTCACATACCAGATTAACCTCCTCTGGTGTAAGCTCCTCCTTTGTTAACTTGTTTAAAGTTTTTTCTAAGTCCTCTTTGCAGATGTAATTATCCACATTAAAGTCTAAGAACAAAACAAATGATAAGATTAACCACAAAAGGAGTTGCTTCAGTTTATGATTGGTGACCTAAAATGTATACTACAACTACTAAAACTGTATATAATGTCACATTGTTATCACATTATAAACAATTGTATATTTTTAAATTACTTTATATTAAACTGAATACATAGTAATGAAAAATTAGTTTTACCATATATTTTAAAAGCATAAATTGCTTTTAGTTCTCTAGGTGCCGTTTCACTGAGAACCGAAAACATGTCCACAAAGTCATTGAAGCTGAGGTTCCCCTGTCCATCTTCAGAGAATGATTCCACTATTCGATTCCTGAATGGATTTTCCTAGAAAAAAAAGATGTTGAGAGTTCTATAATGTTTATTTGGATTGCACAATAAAAAAGAACTACAGATAGGCTGCAATATGACAGTACTTTTTGTGTACCATTATAATATTTATTATGCAGTGTCTTTTTTCACAGTGTTAATATGACGTCCTGGTGGACTGACTCCACCCACCAATAAGGAGTAAGACTTGACACCCAGTTTCGCAGACAAGGCAAAAACATAGTTGCATTCTACAATGCAAGTCAGAGCTGTTTCAACTTAAGACACTTGGGTAACACCTTACTTAAGGAAGTGTTTATGACACCTTTATAATCATGACATGACACGTCATGATTGTGAAGGAGATTTTATGTGTGCTTATGACAACTGTCATTAAATGTCATATGTTAAGTCATGTCATTTTAAATAAAAATGACAATGCCTTTGTTATGACAACATTACATACCCAAATACATTATAACCTGTCTTTGTCAAGACAACATGCTATGATTACAAAGGTGGTATGACAAGTAAAGTGTTGTCCTAATGGTAATGCTTCATTTTTGTTTGAATGCAAACCATCGTTTTATTTTTCCTAAGGTTTTAGCTGAACTTTTTATAGCAGAAAACCCAGTGTTATTTATATGTATTGATATGTGCACTTTAAGACCTTACTGGGCTTTTTTTTTTTTTTACAGTGGAATACTGGCAACACTGTTGCCAGTTAGTAACAGAGCTATTTAACAGTGTTGTCAGTTAATTACTGTAAACGAACCATTACAGTGAGTAACTGGCAACTGTCATGGTTGCACTTTTTCAGTAATGGTCATGAAACGAGGATTGTCAAAAACGTATCGATTTATTAACAAACACTTACATATAGGAACTGGAACACATTGAAACACAGGCAGGACTGGTGACAAAACACTACCGAACAAAGAACTGACAAAACTTAGGGGGGGGGGTATAAATACAACACATATTTAAACTGAGGAGAGACACAGGTGGAACTAAAAGACACTAACAAACGGTGAGTAAACAGAACAAAGGAATCACATGACATAACGTAAACACATATAACACTACACCTGGAAACACCTAATTGTGACATTTCTCCCACCCCCCCTCCAGGAAGGCACGTCCTACAAAAACAAATACAAAAGGGAGGAGTCACTGGAGGGAGGAGCCATGAGGGAAGCTGGAGAACGACGCGGAAAGGAGGTTGCCAGGGAGAAGTAGATGGACGGAAGGAACCAGGAAGGGAGCAGGAGCCATATAACCCAGGACACAGCCAGGAGGATGGCCCAGGGTGGAGTCCAGGGAGGGAGGAGCCATGGAGGAGGAGTGGCAAAATGAAACAAATGAGCAAATATGAATACATTTTTATACAATAAGCAGATACCAATACATTTTCTATTTACAATGTAACAAAGACAGTTAAGTGAATAAAACCAGTGTTTTAAACCTATATATATATAGCACAGACATGTATATTTTACACAGACAAACAGCATAAAATGTAAGAATTTTTGTAAAGTTACTTCAACCATGTGTCACGGTAGCGCAGTGGGTAGCACGTTCGCCTCACAGCAAGAAGGTCGCTGGTTCGAGCCTCGGCTGGGTCAGTTGGCGTTTCTGTGTGGAGTTTGCATGTTCTCCCCGTGTTGGCGTGGGTTTCCTCCGGGTGCTCCGGTTTCCCCCACAAGTCCAAAGACATGTGGTATAGGTAAATTGGGTAGGCTAAATTGTCCGTGTGTGTGAATGTGTGTGGATGTTTCCCAGTGATGGGTTGCGGCTGGAAGGGCATCCGCTGCGTAAAACATATGCTGGATAAATTGGCGGTTCATTCCGCTGTGGCGACCCCGGATTCATAAAGGAACTAAGCCGAAAAGAAAATGAATGAATGAATACTTCAACCATTGTTCGGTGTAGTCACCTGAATATTACCATTCCACTAATTGTAATCTAAACTCATTCAATCACATTTTTGATGGATAAACCAGTTCATTAACATTAAACATTTAATATATTTACATATTAAAAATGTCAAAAACATCTAAACAATCTAAACAATGGATAACTTAACCCTGTTTAACATCTGCTGACACAGATGATTCAAGAATAAAAAAAATAACTCACAAAAAATATTCAAGAGGAACTTCAAGCATATGAAGCTGCATCTACTTCAAATATTTACCAGGTGAACATGTTTAGAAAGTTGTTATATTCCAGGTTGAGTAGATACAGTAATCTAAAAGCACAAAGTTGTCGAGCACCATCTCCTCTTTCAGGATAAAAGACATTCAGCACAGTTGACAGTTCTCTTAAAGTTCATGAAGCTGCTGCTTACTGTTTCAAGAATTCCCATCTTCGTTGTACTTGTGTGGTTTTCCAATGGCCCTGTATGTTACAAATATAAAATAGCAATATCAATACTAAGTCTACATATAAACATGTCTCCATGCTATTAATATAATTTTCAAAAATAGTACTCCTGTTGGGTCACAAAATGTATAAAAAAATTTTTTAAGGAAGAATGTGGTTGTTTACATAATTATTAGCATAGTAACAGTATAGTAATTAACTTTCCATACTGTGAACATGCTATGAGATAAATTGCATACAGCAATTCTTCAAAATATCATATTTTGTGTTCAATAAAAGAAAGAAACTTCTAGAAGTTTGAACAACTAGATGGTGAGTAAATGAAGTCAGAAGACAAATAAAACAGGCTTTTGTTTAACAAAAAGCTGAAAATTCTGTCATAATTAACTCACTTGTCCCAAACCTGTTTGTCTTTCTTTCTTCTGTTTAATACAAAAGAAGATATTCTGAAGAAAGCTGGAAATCTGTAACCATTGACATCCATAATATTTGTTTTTCCTACTATGTAAGTCAACGGTTACTGGTCTTCTGCTTTCTTCAAAATATCTTCTTTTGTGTTCAACAGAAGAAACAAACTTACAAAGGTTTGAAACCACACAAGGCTGAATAAATAGTGAGTAAATATTTATTTTTGGATGAACAATTTTTTTAAGAACAACTACAAATCAATGTTTAATATTTTCAAGTTGAAAATCAATAAGGCAGAGTTATGTTTTACATAGTATCTTGTTTTATAGTAAATGTATGAGGCTAACGTTATAGTATCAATGATAGTAGAAATGAAATGGTAACATAACTACGTGAACTTGAGAAATGCCTCACGTGTTAACACAGTCAGCATTACAGCGAGTCATGGCAGATGGCAGAGCTCAAACACACAAATTACATCTTAGAGCTAGCAGTATTTGAGACTGATATGTAATAAACATATACTCAGTTGTTAAAAGGTTACAGACTGTGACAGTTCTCACGGTTTATTTGCGTCTCACCCATCAATGGTGGCTTCACGTTACGGTTACACTGAAAAACAAAAAAATAAATATGTTATAACAGATAACTTAAGTTTCTTGTGTCTAATCAGTCTTGTGTCTCATCATGTAATAAAGTAACCATTTGAAAATAAATAGTAACAAAGTACCTGGAGAAATTATTAGACCTCAATATTACAGGCTCAAAAATTGTTTTTTTTTTTTGCTACTAACGTTAATGTATGTCTAACATTATGTTGTAGGTGGCAGGCTAACATAATACCCATGCTGTTCATTTTATGTTTAAATTACTGCAATTTGCACATGGTTAAACTTAACATGATTCAATAAATATAGAATTCGGTACTCACCGTAACTTTCATGAAGGAAAATCCATCTGGAAATGACGTTTTGTCAAATCTGTGTCAGCTGAGCTCTGCTGAGCCCGTTGGTGTGCTGTAATCTGAATCTGCTCCACACAATGGCTCTCATGCACATACTCGTTTTTTGCTTCAAGGTTTGTTGGCCAAACAGATATTTCACTTCTGTTTAATAAATTGGCTGAACACAATTTATTGTGTTTGGTGAATATATATTTTTTATTTTAACTTATCAGTTAAAATTAATAAAGTGGATTTTTTTTGTTTGGGGCTATTTATTGGGAAGTAATTTGTTGCGTCAACATTTTATTGTCAGTTTCCACAATTAAAAAAATAAATAAAAATGTATACAGCGTGCTCAAACTCTAGCATGACCACGGCTTAAAGGTGCAGTAGGTGATTGTCTTCAGAAACATTTTTTGTTGTGCTGGTTGAAAGTCTCTTCCTATTCCAATAGTAATGATTAAAGTAAATGATCTAAATGTATTTATATGTATTTTAATATTCTGGGTAAGACATAAAACTAAAAAATGTTCATCCAATTAAATATTGTCGGGCCGACATTTTCCATAATTCTGATAAGTAGCCCAAACTGTCTGTCAGGAAATGTAGATTTGTACAACTGCGCATCTCTGTTCACGCAGATACGCCATTGGCGCATGCACGTGTGCATGTGCGCTGCACGTTCATGTGCACATGAGACAATCACAGTCGCGGTAAAATCAAATGCTGAATCAAAACTTTTTAAAATCCTTAATCAATATTGGAGTTAGTTTTGCACACGAGAGGAAGGATGACACCATGGCTGAAGTATTTCTTTTAGACAGGTAATGTTATGTTTTAAAACTCTTTTAGTCACACAAAGCTTATGTAGATTGTGTTGTATTATGAATGGGTTATATGCACAGAAGTGTTGTTCAGCCACTGAAATCTTCCAGTGAACGATTGATGTGACAATTTTCTGTTTCATAAAGGACCTTTTACAGCATCTATGATGTAGATTTTTATTTAGTTTAACAACAAAACATCAGTAAGTAGCGCTATTCCGCCCAGCCTGCTTTACTGAGGTGAAGTTGCTTTTATATTCACATTGGTTCATTTTTGAACAATGACAACCTGTGACACGCTCCTTATATTGTTTACCATGCTACTCTCTGAATATTTGGTCTGAAATAGCATGCAAGTATGGCTTAGTAATAAGTGTAATTCCTTAACGCCGCCGGCCAACCACAAAGCATACAGCAGTAGCTTTAGGACAAAGTGTGAGAGAGTGAGACATCCTAGCTTGCATGCATGGCATATTGCACATTATGACAAGTTTTGCTTGCTACACAACTGAAAACTTGCTAGATATAACACAGTTTTTTGTTCGGAATTGTAGTATTATAAAGTACTGTAAAGTTTTCTAAGTGGCGAATTACATAAACTAGTGGGTTGTCTGCTGTCATCTTTAAGGTGCGGGTGTTCGTGTTTGAGGAGGCGTGGCTTTGGACGGCAGGGGAGGGATTGTGTTTCAAAGATATTATGCTAACCGGTTAGCATTTTGGCAGATCACCTACTACACCTTTAATAACTACTTTCTGTTGTCTTTGCCATTATCACAGTAAATTATATTTTACTAGCTATTTTGCAATATACTAATATTCAGCTTAAAGTGGAATTTAAATGCTTAATTAGGTTAAACTAGGCAAATTAGGTTAATTATATGAAAAGTTAACATTATAGGAAATACTTTGACAATTCCATTGCTTCGTTAAACATCCCATGGAATATATTTGAAAAAAGTAATTTAAAATTAAAATCTCTTGAATTTTAGCCTTTAACTGTATCTAGTCTATATATAATACTTACCTTTGAATAAGATATAGCGTGACATTGGTTGACTCCTGATATTCAATGTCAAAAACATAAATGGAGCCAAAACACACCCACACAAACACAGAGAGAGAGAGAGAGAGAGAGGGCTGCAGAAAAATCCAACTGCTCATCAATGCAAGATGTCACTTGACAAAGGCTATGAGGATAGCAACACATTTGTGTTTAGAATATGACAGACAGCCTGTGTTGTTAATGCTTAAATCATTGTTTTCTGCCTTAAGATATAAATGCACTTCTTTATAGTAACATGAAGCATCCTAGTAGATGGGATAGTAATTGTTGAACAGTAATTCACCATATATTGTCACTGGACTTTACTAGAACTATGTTAAGCTGCTTTGACACAATCTATATTGTTAAAAGCGCTATATAAATAAACATGAATTGAATTGAATTGAAAAGTTACTACCTGTAAATTCAAGTAAATTACTTTATTCTTTGCACTACACAATTTCATACAAATGCTACTCGTTTTACAGTAAAATAATGTTTCCTATCACTACAGCAAAACACTGGCTATTTTACAGTTACTTACCGCATAATTTACAGCAAGGGTTAACTGTGCCAGCACAATGGAGAGAAGCGTATTGTGTTATTGTTATTATTATCAACATCTTCAGCATCATCATTATTTATTATTGGACATTCACTTTGGAATTATTGCACTAAAATCAACAAGTCATTGCAGCATTAGTTAAATTGTTGTTGCTAGTCCTGAGTGGTGTTGTTTTTAGTGACAATACATGTCTTAATTTACAATTTGTAGTTGTATTGGTGGGTGCTCCTAGGTTTTTACTGGTGCTTCTGGTGTTTTAAGTTGAGAGGACCTGTGCTAAACAAGTACATTTTGAACTCTGTATTGTAATTAAATCTTCAGCTATTATGATGTGCATTGCACAACTGTGGCAAGTTGTTGAATTGTGTTAATAGGGTTTCTTGTGGTAATAATAGCATTTGTCCTCCCTACATTAAATGTAGCCAGGGTAAATGAAAATTTCTGTTTGATATTTATCATTTCTATAGCCAGGGTAACAATTTTATGGTATTAAGACTGCCTTTCTGTGTAATATTTACAGTTTATATAATCATGGTATCTTTATGATGGTATTAAGATGTGGATTCATTCATGTAGGACCCCACTGAAAGGTGTGAAATTCATGGCCCACCACTTTTTTCTTCAATTACTAAATTGTGTGACAATGCTACCATCACTAAAATAACTTTAAACTTGAAATCAGTTGTATTCTAAACCATAAAACCATATAAACCATAGTTACAACACACTGCCTGCAAAACAACATCTTTATTTTAAGTAATTGAATTCAGTCATGTAATTCAGGGAACACAGGAAATCACTCTACATTTTGATAGACAGCCATAACAGCCTCTTATTGATTGTCTATTCAACCTTAAAAAAAATTCAGCATTTATTGAGGAAGGTTGCTTAATCTGTCAAACCATCGTCAAATAGGTGACACCATAAAAGAATCTACCTTAAAAGGGAAAAGAATCCTTTAATACAACAGTTAAACCAACAGACTGACATGCGGGACAAAATATATTGTGCTTTACATTGCAATTTGGGTGCAGGTAGTCATTGTAATGAGTGGTCTAACAACTGAGGATCCATTTGCAGTATATTTATTAAACTGTATGCACAATAAATAGGTGGTTGACAAGTGAAACGTATAACCAGGCAGAGTAAAGGGTTGGCAGCAAACATGCAAAAATCAGTCTCCAGGCAGAGATCAGGCTAGCAGCATAGGTTTATATATGAGAAGAGAAGCAAGGGTCAGGGCAGGCAGCAATGCAATCGAAGTAGAAGGCACAGTGTGGGTCGGCAACAATGGGTCAGTCAGAATACAATGAGAATGCTCAGAAATGTCTGCAGGGAAAAACAAGACTTCGCACTGTAGGGGATCAACCTACGTTAAAAGATCGATCAGGAATTTATTAGCTCATTAAAAGGAATCGGATCTTGAAGATTGAGTCAGACTGAATCAGATTGAAAGCTTTACACTTTATCTACCATTTGCCCAGCAAATAGAAGACATCGTATTTTACCAATCTCGTTTATATTATCTCTGTGGCCAACGATAATAACATAACACAGTATTGGGTTAACTTTTAGCAAGGTAACAAAATCTACAGCTCGAGGCAATGACTTAGAAGCACATAAACACGAACAGAGTTCTTACAAAATGAAAACAAAGATTTATTGAGCTACACCATGATACATGAAACTAGCTACTTAATAAACAAACAAACGCATACACACATTCGCACATACACACAGAGGCAGTTATGAAGATGCCAAATGAATTGACAACCGTCCCAAATTAATTCTAGTACTTACTAGATCTTAGAATCACACCTGAGAAACCACAAAAGCAGAGATTTGGCTTATCTTTAACTGCTTAAGATCAATTTGCACCAGATCAGCAAGAGACAACATTTGTTTGTGGTACTTGCGCTTTTGCTTAAGTCTTGAGTTTCCCTCGCCGGGCTGGCCTTGGAGAAACACAGCGCTCCTGATTGGTTGGTGACTCAGCTTCAGTGACGTCCTTGGGATTCACTTGCTCGTGAGTAGAGGTTGTCCTGGGTTATCGGGGTGACAGACTCTGCTGAGAGTCGGTTTGCGGAAGTTCTTGTGGTTTCGGCTGTCTCGAAACTTTAAGAGGTTGCATGGAAAGTTTGTGGTGACCCAATCGTGTGGCGGTGCAGTGTCCGAGCAAGGCGAAAAGGGCCAGAGAGCAGCAGCGAGTGCGAGCAAGCTAATGCAAAAAGCGAAGTTTTACTGTTGCAGTAAGTTTTTAAGTGATCTGGTTTGGTCCATCCCACTGGCACTGTTTGGTCCATCCCACTGGCACTTTCTAGGGCGTTGGGTAATTTAGCAATGGGTATGAGTCTGCATGCCTTGAAAAATCTAGCAATTATGGTTAATATGGTAGTGTTACCTTGAGATGGTAGGAGGTCTGTGATGAAGTCGATGGCGATCTGTGACCAGGGCCGGTGAGAAGTGGGTAGTGGTTGTAGCAATGCTGCTGGACTTTGACATGAGTGCTTGTGGATGTTACAAGTGGTGCATTTGTTGACAAATTTTGTTGTGTCTGTTTGCATGGTGGGCCACCAAAATTGGTTTTGAACCAGATCTAATATTCCTGTTATTCCTGGATGTCCAGAACTGGGGCTGGCATGGACTTCATAGAGAAGTTTTTCTCTGACTGTGGAACGGACAAATGTTTTGTTGGGTGGGCAGTTGGGTGGGATGGGTTGTTGCACTCGTGCCTGAGATATTTGTTGCGATGTCCCATAGAATTAGGGCTAAAACAAGAGAGTCTTTTACGATGGGTTCATTGCTGTATTCCATTGGGTTCCTCTCAAACAAACGAAGTAAGGCATCTGCCTTGGTATTCTTTAATCCTGGTGATATGTGTATGAGAAATCAAATTGTGTGAAGAATAATGCCCATCTTGCCAGTTTGGGATTTAACCTTTTAGTGGTATGAATGTATTCTAGATTCTTGTGGTCTGTGATTACAATGAATTTATAATTGGCTCCTTCCAACCCAGGGGTTTTCTACCTGTGGGGCACGCCAGCACCTATTAAGGGGGGCGCAAGAACCTGAGGCATGCACTCGAGTAAATTATGATCACATTTTTTATATGTTCACTAGAGTCAATCTGATTAGTCCCACAGCTAACTATCAGGCACCCGTTGTAGAGTTAATGCGATCGCGTAAAATATATACAAAAAATGGACCGGTGGCTTTTTAAAATTAATGACGGTGAAGGTAAAACCGGCGAGCCGTCTGACAAAAAAGAAGTGCCATTCTGAAGCATTACAGCAAACGGATTGATGTGACTATCCTTAATCAAAATTCCATATTAGTCATCATATTCCATACACATCTTGGGTCTGCTGAGGGGTGTAGACGCTTTCTTAGAAATAGTACATGGAACGAAGTCTTCATTTATTGCTGTTTAGTGCAGAGTTAATTTGAACATAAAACTGATATCAAATAAACAAAATAAAAAAAAACTTTGGCCACCAAACACACTGAAGGTAAGGTCTAAAGACCATGTGCTCCCAGCAGGCCCTACTCCAGCTTTCTCTGGTCTGCAGGGGGTGCAAATCTCCAAAATGAAAGAAATCATGATTAACAACATAAACCTTTAAATAACGTAAACAAATGACTCCTACAAAACCGGCCCCTATTTGTATTCGAACTATTTTCAAAGCAATTAAATAAAGTTACCAATGGAGCCATGTCATATTTACAATATTTGTGTTTAAGTGTGAATAATTAACAATTCAATTAAAATAATTAAATTACTACTTATCTGCAGTTGTTATTAGAAGAGAAGTTGACATCAACCCTTTAATAGCAAACATAACTTGATTATGGGTCTTTCTAAGATGTTAGTTTGGGTTCTCACTTTGACAACTATTACAAGTCAATATTTGTCAGGCATGACCTTATCAATTCTTCCAAGAATCCAAGACCCATGAGGGGCAGTAGAATCTACCACCAATACTACATCACCAACTGTAAAGTTCTTTCTTGTTTTGTTCCATTTTTGTCTTCCTTGCTTGAGAGGCAAAAATTTATGAATCCATCGTTTCCAAAACATGTCTGCCAAGTACTAGACTTGCTTCCAACGGCGTCTTATATACAGGTCTGTTTTCTGATATGGTCCAGGTGGGAAAATCGGTTCAGACTTCAAGAGCAAAATGTGATTTGGAGTGAGAGGCTCTAAATCTAGAGGATCATCAGACACTGAAGATATTGGGCGATTGTTTAAAATAGCCTCTACTTTACATAAAGTATGCAGTATGCAGTCCTTCTTCAGTCACAGTTTGCCATTTTAGGACAGAAAGTAGTATTTTCCTGGTAGACGTTCCCATACACCCCATGATGAGATGCTCCAGGGGAATTGAATGACATAAGGTCAATTTGTCTGTTGGGCTGATTTCATCTTGAACAATTACATTTGCAGTTGTCCTTTTCTTTACCTCTGGATCATCTTCACACAGAGAGTGAGTTTCTGTAAGAAATCCTGAGGGCCAATCCGATACCATGAATCCATCTCCTATTCTGCATGAACTTTTTTTGCATTCTGTCATCTGGAAACATCATCTACAGGGTTAGTTTGTTTGTCTATATATTTCCACTGTGATAATTTAGTAGATTCTGTTATCAGAGAGACTTTGTTTGCCACGAAAGTGTGGAATCTTGTATGCTCGTTGGCTATACATTTCAGAACAGATTCACTGCCTGTCCTAGAAATGGAAGTACCCAAGCTCATTTGAAGTTAAGTCTTGATTACCTTATCTACCTTAGTAGCTAGTACTGCTGCAGATAGCTCCAGTCTGGGGATTGTTAACTTTTTAGAGGGGTTACTCTGGTTTTTACCATCAGGAAGTAACATGCACCGCATTCTGCTCATTAAAAAGCCTCAGATAGCTCACAGCTCTGTATCCTTGCTCACTTGCATCAGCAAAGTGGTGAAGTTGCCCTTGTGTATGATTGTCAAAGTTGTTGGGTTTAATACATCTGGTTACTTGGAAATTAGTTATCCACTTGAGGTCTTCCTTCCATCTAACCCACTTTTCATCCAATCTATTTGAAATCTCTTCATCCCAACCTACATTCATTCTGCAAAGTTCTTGTAACAGCAGCTTAGCAGACAGCATGAAAAGGAGCAAGAAACCCAAGAGGGTCATAAATTGAAATTACAGTGGATAGTATTCCTCGCCTGGTATGTGCTTGTGGCTGGATTGCGACATTGAATGTAAAATTATCACTTTCCATACACCAGTTAACTCCCAGTGCACGCTCTAATGGAAACTTGCCCTTGTCCAACTCCAGGTCTTTGTCAGGTTCTGGAATGCTGGATAACACCAACCGGCTGTTGCTTACCCACTAGGAAAGATAAAACCCTCCTTTTTCACAAGCAGTTGTTAAATCTTTGATAAGCACGATTGCCTCTTCCTTAGTGGCCTCACACTTAAAACAGTCATCAACATAGAAATTAGACAAGATTGTGTTGATCACTTTAGGTCTAAAATTATGCTTATTGTCTTCGGCAGTCCTTCTAAGAGCATAACTTGCACAGCTGGGTGAAGATACAGCACCAAAGATATGTACTGTAATGCAGTACTCTAAGGGATCATGACTCACATGACCTCCTGGCCACCAGAAAAAACCGTAGAAGTCAGCATGCTCTTCTGCTACTTTCACCTGGTAAAAAACTGCTTTAATGTCACCCATGATAGCAACTGATTCTTGGCGAAATCTCATCAATACTCCTGTAAGTCTGTTTGTAAGATCAGGGCCTTGAAGCAACTCAGAATTGAGAGAGACACCTTTGAATGAGGCTCCACAATCAAGGACTACTCTTATCTTCTTTTTCTTTGGATGGTACACAGCGTGATGATATATATACCAGACTTTGCCTTTGGTACCTTGAAGCTGCTCTTTTGGGACCTTCTCTGCAAACTCCTTATCAATAACACCTGAAAGGAAGTTTGCATATTCCTCATGAAATAAAGAGTTCCTCTTGAATTTCCTCTTTAAACTTTCAAGATGATGTACAGCCACTTGTCGATTGTTTGGTAATGAAACATCATCCTTCTTAAAAAGCTATTTAAGGTTGTAATGTCCATTAACAAGTTAACAGAATCGTCAGCAATTTTCATGAACTGTTTGTTCTCCACAGACATTTCTTTGACATCCTCATATATTTTCTCACTGAAATCAGCATTATATTGTGATATCATTAAGTCATGTAGACTCACCAGTGAAATTATGTTGACTTGAACTGAAGCATTAGCATTGCTTGCATGATCTGTTCCTCTTAATGGGCCATTTACCACCCACCCAAGCAAGGTTGTAACAGCATACGGACCATCATTATGGCTGTTGATGATCTCCCAGGGCTCCAGGACCTTGGAAGCATTAATGCCAATTAAAAGGCCAAAATCTGAGCTGATGGTGGGAACAGACACCCTTTTCAGGTAAGACCATCTAGATACTTCACTTTGTGTTGGAATGTTGTTTTTGTTGACAGGTATGGAAGTTTGTGTATACACATCTGGAAGGGCAATAACATTATTCTCACTCAAGGCACTCACCTCTAAACCAGATAACACATGACTAACCACAGTCTTCTCTTGATTTATGGTTCTCAGTAGAATGTTGTTTTTTCTTCCAGTCATGCCAAGTTGGTTCATTAGAGACGTGGTGCAAAATGTAGCAGAGCTACCTGCATCTAGAAAGGCATAGGTTTGTACAATTTTGTTCCCATTGTTTGCTTTCACTTTGACTGGAACAATTGCTAGTACCTCTCTTCCATCTTACCGGCCCCAGTATGACCACAAGTAATGGAACAAACTTCCTGATTTGCATCAAGAGACTGCTCTTTAGAAGCCATTTCTTTATTTGCCTTTTCAATGTGAAGCACCGTTGGAATGTTTTTGATTGCAGACTTTACATGTTTCACGTTTTGTGCAAGTGTATAAGATTTTACTCATTGAATAAGACATCCAAAACATATCCCTTTCTCTTTTAGAAACTGGATTTTGTCTTTATGCATTTCCTTTTTGAACTGAGAACACTCATCTAACTGATGGTTACTGGTGCAAAACAGGCAGGAAGGAATTATAGGTTTGAAATCTTTGTGCTGTGGAGTTTCAGTGGGCTTTGTTGCTCTCTCCACAGTGGTAGCAAAACTACTGTTAGAAGACTTAGGTTTGAAAGTCCTTACTGCAGTCTTCGACTTTGCTGTATGTTGACTAGTTGGATCTTGAATATTACCAAAAATGGGGTCTGTTATTATTTTGACCTGCCTTTCAAAGAACTTGATCAAATCATGGAACTTGACTTTGTGGTTTGCTCCATCTTGAAGTTCTGAAACTTTTGTATGCCATCTTTCTCTAAGCTTGTATGGTAACTTGGATACAAGGGATTTTAGGTTTGAAGTAAGATTCAGCTCTTCCATAGATGCCATCTCCTCCATAACATTACAACACCCTCTCAGGTACAGACCAAATGATTGCAGTGCATTTGGATCTTCTGCTTTGATAGATGGCCATGACAATATCTTATCATTGTAAGCACTAGAAATCTTGAACTCATTGCCAAAATGCTCCTTGAGAAGGGCTTTGGCCCTTACATACCCTCTATCCATCTTTGATGATCTTTGATCTGCATGTTATTTGTGCTAATCATGTTTTTTGATCTGTTTTTATCTTATTAATTTCATCAATTGTTTGTACAGAGTCTTCACAACCCAAATCCTGTTGTTCCATAACTTCTTTATCAGTAATCTCAAGAATATTTGCATTGCTATGAATTCAGTTGCTTAAGCAGATAAATTAATGGACGAACGCCCTCATTCAACAACACCTGGAGAAGCATATGCCCTTTATTTCACAAACATTTCCAAAAATTCCTGTTTTAAAGCTTCCAAAATTTGTAAGCATCTTCAAATTCCTTCAAAGTACTTCAATCCAGTATACTGACTTCTTGCAGTTACAACTGAAATTCTACATACCAATCTTGAAGCATGCTCAGGCCTAGTCTTCCAAACTCAATCCAAATGAATCCAAGCAATAATCCACTCCAAGCATGTCCAGAGCAGGTATTTAGACTATTGTTGTGACTATCCTTAATGATTGAGGATCTGCTATTTTGCTCATCAATGGAAAAGACATGCACAATCTCAGCGGACAACTGAATGAACTTGGTCTTTGTTGGGACAACTGTGTCAGTGTGTGCACTGATGGAGCAGGATCCATGTTAGGGAAAAAAAAGGACTTGCTACTTTGGTTCATGAAGTAGCTCTGCATATTCATTTCACCCACTGTATGATTCACAGAGAGGTCCTCGCAGCAAAAACACTTCCTGCGGAATTGAAAGCAGTGCTTCAAACAGCAACACAGATTGTGAATTTCATAAAGACTTGTCCCACAAAATCAAGATTGCCTTGTTGTGCAAGGAAATGGGGTCAGAATATGAACTGTTGCTTTTGCACACGGAAGTTAGATGGCTCTCCAGAGGGAAAGTCCTGCAGCATATCTTTTCATTGCGTGACGAACTGAGGATTTTTCTAATTGATTGTGGATCTTCCTTTGAAGTTATTTTACTGATGCTAAGTGGCTCACAGATCTTGCATACCTGCACTGTAAAAAAGCCAACAAACAAAAAAGTTCTCTGAATAAAATTTTAAAGTAATTCTTTAAAGTAGTTTGTTCAACAAATATGGTGCTTCAATGATAAAAACGTGAAATTTTTTGTTGAACTAATACAAAGATGTAAGTTTTGTGTTGATGTGTGCCCTTCTTGTTGGCGCATGTGCATCACGGTTTATTTTCAAATTAGCTGGACGGGTTGCTGAGGCTCATGCTTTCGTCAAAATTCAGTCTACTCTTTCTGACGAGTAACAGGTATGTGTCAGTCGTTTTTATAATCAACTGTATTTAAATATATATGTTTTATGTGTGATGTACTACCAAGCTAACTGCCTGATCTATTTCACCAGCGTAATGTCGTGAGAGAGCGTGATAGAGCGGTTCTTACAAGTCAAGCGTTTCTGCCAAATCATAGGCATGTATAAATTATTTTTATTATTGTCATCTAACGTTATATTATTTGAAATGTAATATTTGATGTTCGTGTGTATCATAATATAACGATCTGTTCAAATGTAGCTATGGGTAACTTGTTTCATACACTTGTTTAGACTTTTTACATCATTCAGAATTTTCAGTGCTTTTATTTGAAATAACGTTTGCGATTTTTAAAAAAACACACGAGTATTACCAAATGAGTTTCAGAACATTTTGTTTACTAGTCAAATTCCTTAGCAAAACAACGAATATAACGTTAGATCATTTCTATCTGAATTCTCAGTTTAACAAACGGTGACATGCTTTCATTCAGTTTGTTTTTTTCGCCCATGTAAGTTACTGACAATTTACTTAAAAATCAACTGACAAGTTATTAACTTGCCATTTGAAACAGAACTAATTTTATTTATGTATTTATTCATCAAAATTTTTAAACATAACCACAATCAAATTCCATTGTATGAAAACCGCTAAATTCTTGTTATCTGTTTTACACAAAAAATAAAGTGACATGGGGTTTTAACAGCAATGAGTACAAGATGAAATAATTATTTTGTGTGGACCCTCCTCAAAGCACACTTTTACTCCAAAAACAATTGCAATTCCTTGTTTGAATTTACAAGAATTTATAAGATTGTAAACACCCTTTGTAAACAACTTTCTTTTTAGGTCACTGATGCTGTCATCCATCACAAAGGGCAGTTTTTGAGGCATTGCAGGATTTTCATGCAAAAAAGTGGCTTGCATTCTCAAGAGGAGTCTTGTAAATAAACTATTTCATACTCTATTTATATATTCGTTAGCATGCTTTCATGAAGTGTTATGTGCATTCTGTTTTTTTTCCACATAATAATAACAATTAGTAGTTAAGTTTACATATTATTTAATGTCCCTTCTCATTACCTTATTTCCTATAAGGACACAGACCCTAAAGACCACAGCACCAAAGGATTGGAATCCTAATTGTGGTCGAAGATGATGTTGGTGCTTCAGCATCACTGTCCATTTGATCAACCCTTCCATAATCCTGGGAGAGGCCATTGTTCTTCAGGATATTCCAGATCTGCCAGCAGCCTTAAATTACTTGTTGGGTCTCTTGTATACACTGAATAGGGAATACCCACGAGAACTCAAATATACTTTTGAAGTAATTCAGAAAATATTCATGGATGTTATTGGCACCTGCTCTTCAAAACTGCAGTCAGTGGCGTATAACATTTTGTAGTTGCACAAGGCCATTTTGCAGATGGCATTGCAACTTTCATTTGCTGCAAACAAAAAAAGACTGAAGTGTTGACCTTTACAATACTTAGTTTTTTGGGGGCTGATTAAGTGTTACTTGTACAAGCTAACTGTATTTTATTTTATTTTATTTTATTTTTTGAATACATGGTTATGTGCAGTAAAAATTCAAATGTTAAGCATACCAAACTCTACTCAACTTTGAGTTCTAATATGCAATTGTCACGGTACGTTGAAGAGACGGATACAAAAAGGCAGAATCCAAGTGCATTTAATGAAGAAATAATCATGCAGATAACAGAAAAAGAACGGGACATCCAAAAATCAAAGTATCAAAAGAACAATAATAAACAAAACAACAAAATAGGCCAAGATACGGGAACACAACACATGCACAACATACCAAACAAAAACAAACAACTCAGCAATGACAAACAGGTGCAGGGTGTATAAATAGTCCAAATAATCAATAGTTACAGGATTCAGCTGTGTGTGTGATCAGTGGAAGTGAAACTCGGTGTATGTGTAGCGGAATGAAGGGATTTGTAGTTCATGACTGAATTGTAGTTCACCAGCGATCTCTGCAGTCCTCGATTGCTGGTGAACATGACAGTGCCCCCCTCCTAAGGAGCGGATTCTAGACGCTACAAGACAATCCCGGAGGGAGGTGGAGCAAAGCAGAACAGGGGGAGGGATAGAGGGTCTGAAACTTGTAATTATAATAAAACTGGAACATAACACTGTGAAGGAGCAGAAACAGGAGTTGCAGAAACCCTGGAGCATGGATCTGCGGGGGACCTGGAGCATGGAACTCAGGTGGATCTCGAGCATGAAGCTGCGGAGGACCTGGAGGATGGAATTCAGGCGGATCTGGAGCATGTAACTCAGGCGGACCTGGAGCATGGAACTCAGGCGGATCTGGAGCATGGAGCCGTGGAGGACCTGGAGCATGGAACTCAGGTGGATCTGGAGCATAAAGCTGTGGAGGACCTGGAGCATGGAACTCAGGTGGATCTGGAGCATGGAGCTGCGGAGGACCTGGAGCATGGAACTCAGGCGGATCTGGAGCATGGAACACTGGTATTTTAAACCACCTCAGTGGGTCAGGATGCTTATGTTCAAGAGGCAATGGTGCTTCAATTAGGCCCAATGAATCAGAATGCTTAGGTTCAGAGAACACTGACATTTTAAACCACTCCAGTGGGTCAGGGGGCTTAGGTTCAGGAGACAATGGTGGTTCAAATAGACCCAATGAGTCAGAATGCTTAGGTTCAGGGAACACTGGTATTTCAAACCACTCCAGTGGGTCAGGAGGCTTAGGTTCAGAGGACAATGGAGGTTCAATTAGGCCCAATGAATCAGGATGCTTAGATTCAGGGAATACTGGCATTTCAGACCACCCCAGTAGGTCAGGAGGTTTAGGTTCAGGCAGCACTGAAAAGTCACACAATTCTCACAGTTTTTTGTGGGGTTCAGACAGCTGCTCCAGCAGCACTAGGGAGTCACACACCTCTAACAGCTTTTAGTGGGACTCACATGACGGCTCCAGCCTTTCGTCAGACTCAGACGACTGCTCTGACAGCACTGGGGAGTCACACGGCTCTGGCAGGCTTTCGTGGAACTCAAGTGGTGGCTCCGGCCTTTTGTGGGACTCAGACGACTGCTCCGGCAGCACTGAGGAGTCACACGACTCTAGCAGCCTTTCATGGGACTCAAGTGGCGTGTCCGGCCCTTCGTGGGACTCAGACGGTTGCTCTGGCAGCACTGGGGAGTCGCATGGCTCTGGAAGCCTTTTGTGGGGCTCAAGTGGCAGCTCCGGCTTTTCGTGGGACTCAGACGACTGCTCCGGCAGCACTGAGGAGTCACACGGCTCTGGCAGCCTTTTATGGGGCTCAAGTGGCGGCTCCGGCCTTTCGTGGGACTCAGACGACTGCTCCGGCAGCACTGGGGAGTCACACGGCTCAGGCAGCCTTTCGTGGGGTTCAAGTGGTGGCTCCAGCCTTTCGTTTAACTCAGACGGCTGCTCCGACAGCACTGGAGAGTCACATGGCTCTGGCAGCTTTTCGTGGAATTCAAGTGACGGCTTTTTAAGGGGCTCAGAAAAAAACTGGTCATGAACTTGACCGTCGGGGATAAGCACGGAGCTAAGTTTGGCTCTCCTCCTCTCGCCCATAGATTGAACAGCAGGTCCCGTAACCAAAAATTCCTGCCGTTCACCTATCAACTCTCTCTCCTGGAGGTTTTCCTCCTCCACATATGAGACTGAGAAGGGAGAGCTCGACAACAAAAGTGCAAACTCCATGTATAAATATAAACCCCAGTCCTCATCAAATGCTGGCATGTTAGAGCGAACTGGGTCTGAGAGTCCTCCTTGAATAAACATCATCAAACACAGATCGCTGAAGCTGGATCTCGGAGCCAACCACAAAAACTCCTTCACATAACGCTCGATAGAGCGATTACCTTGACAAAGTCTGACAATTTCTTCATCTGCTGGATCCATGTTGGCTGAGTCGTTCTGTCACGGTACGTTGAAGAGACGGATACAAAAAGGTAGGATCCAAGTGCATTTAATGAAGAAATAATCATGCAGATAACAGAAAAAGAACGGGACATCCAAAAATCGAAGTATCAAAAGAACAATAATAAACAAAACAACAAACTAAGGCAAGATACGGGAACACAACACATGTGTGAAGGGATGAAGGGATTTGTAGTTCATGACTGAACTGTTCACCAGCGATCTCTGCAGTCCTCGATCGCTGGTGAACATGACAGCAATATTATTGGATTCTGTTTTGATCTATCAAAAAATACAAAATGATTTTTACATGGTTTAAACTAAGATTTTTTTGAGGTTTACTCATAATTTTGTTTACTCATACTTTTATGTCTGTTCTGGATTTATGTACTTTGTTGACCTGCCAAAAAATTATAGTATTCTTTACATTGATTCAGTGTAGTGTATTTTAAGGTTTACTCAAATTATATGCTTTATTGTTTTTGTGTGTTTTTAAACACTAATCATTTTATGTTGAGACAATGTTACAACATTTATAAATCAGTGGAAACATTCAGTAATAGCTGTGTCCAAACATGCATAATGCAGAAGATCGCTTATGTCAAACCTTTGTTGAATTTGTACATAATTTTTATTGTATTGTGTTTTGGACACAATATTAAAAAAGTCAGGGGTGTCCTGAAAGGTTGAAAACCCCTGTTCTAACCAATGTCTCCCCTCTTCCATCACCACTTTCATGGCTAGGAGTTCACGATTGCCCACATCATAATTTTGCTTGGCTGAGTTGAGTTTGTGGGACAAGAAGGAGCATAGATGAAGTTTAAGTGGAGAGCCCTGCATTTCAGAATCAGAATCAGAAAGAGCTTTATTGCCAGGTATGTTC
>CAIGQV010017043.1:128297-186648 GCA_903798115.1 Danio jaintianensis | reverse complement strand
GGCGGTTCATTCTGCTGTGGCGACCCCTGATTAATAAAGGGACTAAGGCGAAAAGAAAATGAATGAATGAATGGACCCCTGACAACAAAAAATATTCCATACAAAGATCTGCTTTTCTTACTTTTCCCTTCTTTATTTTTTTTCTGAAAAATCTTTGCTGGGTGGCTTGCCATTATAAGAAAGAAGTTTATTCATCAGAGTTAGAATAAAACCTGAACAATTTAAACTTAAAACTTTTTACAGTTTTAAAGTTTCTACTCCGAGTTCCTCCCAGGTGACAGAGCTCCTAACCCTATCTCTGCAAAGGAAGCTAATTTTGGTCGCTTGTATCTGCGAGCTTGTTCTTTCGGTCATGACCCAAAACTCATGACCACAGGTGATAGTAGGATTGTAGATTGACTGGTAAATTGAGAGCTTTGCTATAAAAAATTGTATAATTCCTCCTGAATCTGAGGTTCAACTATTAGCTGGCACAAACTTTTCCAGGAATACTGAGGAGTCTGATCACCCTATACTAGGAACACACTCTCCAGTCCCCCTTCTTAAAAAAAATGAGACCTCCACCCCAGGTGTGCAGTGCAGGGGTACTATTGCTGACCTCAACGCAATGTTGTAGAGGCTTTTCAGCCAAGATAGCCCCACAACATCCAGAGGCTTCAGGGCAGATCTGATCCACCTCCGCTGCCTTGCCACTGAGGAGCTTGCAAACAGCCTCAGTGTCTCAGTAATGGGTGAGTCAACCCCTGCCTCCCTAGTCTCTGCTTCCTCAATGGAAGGCATGTCAGTGGAATTGGAAGATCCTGAAAGCATTCCTTCCACTGTCCAACAACAGTCGTGGTCAACCAATCCCCAGTCAAGGTCAACGTCACAGTCCTCTATTTAATTTCATTTTTAAGGTTAGTGTTATAGAACCATGGAAAACCTAAAGTACTAAAATACATTGCTGACATGACACATCTCATGCAGAATTAACAACAACAACAAAAAAACCTTACTACATCCCAAAAGTAGTAAATTGCAAAGTAGTAATGTAATTACCTTCAGTTCCGGCATGTTGACTATGAGAGCTAAAGGAACTTTAACATCAGGATCATTGGTGTAGTCCATTGGAACCAAATGTGGGGCCAGTTCGTGGTATCGTCCATGCAAACTGCAAGAAAAAGGTGAAAACATTTTACAAGGCCATTTAGTCTGTTTGAGACATTTGGAGACTTTCCCACTTTAAGCAAAATTTCAAATTTCCTAACTTTTTCATGACTTTCACTGACTAAAAAGAATTTCCATGATGAAATTCATAATGAACAGAAAAACAGGCAGCTGTTGAGTTGAACAGTCCCTCCAGAATTCTGTGATACTGCGATTGCTGAATTTAACACAAAAATCAATCATCAAACATGGTGCAAAATGTAAAGGAGCTTTCAATTTCTTGAAAAGCTATACTACATCTTTGTGTAAACTACTGAATGGTGCATCAAAGAGGCTCGTTCACGCATTGCCAACACCTCGCAGATGAAAATCAAATACCTAGCATGCTAAATGTTCTGCACCAGTTGCCCAACTCGACTCCAGGTAGAGTCAGATGGAGTGATGAACTACAGCCAGTGAGGAAGCAAGTCATAGCTTGACTAGCCATTACATTTACACGCTCAGCAAAAATGTCTGTGATTGGTGAGATCCATGTATTTGCATCACACTGTGTTTACACCATAGACTGTAAAAAAATATGGATGACGCAACAAAAATCAATTATCAAACATGGTGCAAAATGTAAAGGAGCTTTCAATTTCTTGCAGATTTTGGCCAGCCATGACAAATGTTCAAATATGTTAAAATGCTCATATGCATGTTCAAATTTCATCCACACCAATGTTGCGGTATGCAATACCTTAATTTGCTAGGCTTGAGTCTACACTTCTCCTTATGCATAGTTCACTCTATAGGACTTTGAGCCCAATTTTATATAGCTATACTACATCTTTGTGTAAACTACTGAATGGTGCATTAAAGAGACTTGTTCACACATCGACAACACCTCGCAGATGAAAATCAAATACCTAGAACGCTAAATGTTCTGCACCAGTTGCCCGATGAACTATACAGCCAGTGAGGAAGCAAGTCATAGGTTGACTGGCCGTTGCATTTACAGGGTTCATACACATTTTTACTACTAAAATTCCATGACTTTTCTATGATTTTTCCAAGACTTTCAAGTAAATTTCCATGACCTAATGTTTCATGCTATGTCTACATATGCGTGGTAAAAGAAAAACAATGCATGTTCAAATTTATTACAGCATATCGTAAAACACGCAACAATCTATTTAGTTTTAAATTATATTTATATCTATGTAAAATTGATTTAGATAATGCTTAAACCGCACTCATAATGTGAGAGTATGTGATTGGCCAAGGACAGAAAAGAAGTAAATAACCTATATTCAAGTATACAGATATCTGTTTTCCATGACTTTTCCAAAACTTTGTAGGTTTTTCTGTTTTTCCAAAACTTTTCCAGGCCTGAAAAATGCCATGTCAAAGTTCCATGACTTTTCCTGGCTTTGCTCTCTCAGCAGCAGCAGTAGCAGTTGACACACATGCTGCATGTAAGAACACAATACAATACATTGCCCCATCTCATAAGTGTATCCAGTGGCAAGTGCTGCGACCAGTTCTGGTTAAGAAGGTTTTTAATTTGTGAACAAACAAACAAATAAACAAAGAAGGACACAAACAGGCCAACATGCAAGCATTGCTACAAATCAGTGCTAACTAAATGCGCTAATATAATTAATTTAGCGAAGACCAACATGCAGAGTTGTCTAAACAATTTCAAGAGGTTGGTAACTGCTCCCATTTTAAGTGTTGCTGATAAGTATGCTGGTCTTTTAAAAAATTTCTTCTATTTTTTAAATCTCTCAAGCTAATATATGTAGACTATAAATATTCTCCCTCAGAGTTACTGGAGTTCAATAGAATGGTGTGCGGTAGGCTATACTGACAAACACCCCTGTTTATAGTTAAAGGTTGATTTATACTTTTGCGTCAAGCGCACGCATATGGTCAAGCGCAGCTTTCACACGGTCACATACCCCTCGCCGTGGCTGATGCCGACACTGACGCGCACCTCCCAAAAAATGTAACTACACATCGCAACAGCGTGTAGCACAAGCTCTGTGATTGGTTGGCTTGGTAGCGCTGATGAGTGTGAGCGGGGATGAGAGCTGCGCGAACCCGTTGGAGCATTGTTTACAAATGTCGAGTATGGTGAAGGAGCTCCAATTCAATTCAATTCAATTCAATTCATCTTTATTTCTATAGCGCTTTTACAATGTAGATTGTGTCAAAGCAGCTTAACAAAGAAGAGTGCAGTAAATAGAAACAGTGTCAGTCCAGTTTTCAGAGTTTAAGTTCAGTTTAGTTCAGCGTGGTTTAATTTTCACTGCTAAAAGTCCAAACACTGAAGAGCAAATCCATCGATGCGCAGCTCCACAGGTCCCGAATCATGCAAGCCGGTGGTGACAGCGGCGAGGAACGAACTTTACCAATTGGCAAAAGTGAAGGAAAAAAAACCTTGAGAGAAACCAGGCTCAGTTGAGCATGACCATTTCTCCTATGGCCAAATGTCTTGTGCTGAGCTGCAGTCTAGGCACCGGAGGCTGGAGAACGCTGGACGTCCATCGTGGAGAAGCTGCAGGTGGGAGAGGTCACCGGCTGGTGTACAGGCTGGCCCTTCAGGATCAATATGAAGACTCGTCTGTCACTGGGGTCTTACAGGAATCAGTCTCATGCTCTCCACTCCTCCATGACCACCACAGCAGCTGCTCAGAATACGGCCTGGTCCAGGATTATGGAAACCTCGGGAATAAAAAAAAAGACTAACATAAGCGCAGATGCCATTCAAATTATAATGTCTTTTGGGAAGTGTTCCCGGCTCCGGTTACCCTAAATAATGCAGACTAACAATCCTTTGAAGGATTTGTATTTCAAAAGCATTTGTGTTTTATGTGTATGCTAATGCAAAGAGATGTGTCTTTAATCAAGTTTTAAACTGACAGAGTGTGTCTGCTTCCCGAACTGTGCTGGGAAGGCTGTTCCAGAGTTTAGGTGCCAGATATGAGAAAGATCTACCGCCTACAGTTGATTTTGATATTCTGGGAATAATCAATTGTCCAGAATTAATTGAGCGTAGGGGCGACGCGGTGGCGCAGTGGGTAGCACGTTCGCCTCACAGCAAGAAGGTCGCTGGTTCGAGCCTCGGCTGGGTCAGTTGGCATTTCTGTGTGGAGTTTGCATGTTCTCCCCGTGTTCACGTGGGTTTCCTCCGGGTGCTCCGGTTTCCCCCACAAGTCCAAAGACATGCGGTATAGGTGAATTGGGTAAACTAAAAAAATTGTCTGTAGTGTATGAGTGTGAATGGGTGTGTATGGATGTTTCCCAGAGATGGGTTGTGGCTGGAAGGGCATCCGCTGCATAAAACATATGCTGGATAAGTTGGCGGTTCATCCCGCTGTGGCGACCCCAGGTTAATAAAGGGACTAAGCCGAAAAGAAAATGAATGAATGAATAATTGAGCGTAGTGGACGTGAGGGTCTATAATGGAAAGATGGAAACTTTTGTTTTGTGTTTACCTTATGATTAAAGTTGTTGCACGTCCGCAGGTTCCTGCCTCAGAATGAACAAGTTTTAGCTTCTTGTACATTAAAGTAGCATTCAAAAAAATAAAAAATAAAACACCAGCAAAGAAACTTGACACAGAGGAACATAAAAACCTCACTGCCGGCTAGCGTTTCGGAAGTGTTATTGCAGAGCAACACAAACAGCACGCAGAAGTATAAATGCACAGCAAGGCATGCACCGTGGGTCACGGCGATCACTTGACGCAGAAGTATAAACCAGCCTTTACACATTGCATATAGGCCTACAGCTCTGGTGTGTTATGGATTGCATATTTGATATGAGAGAGAGGCATGCTACATTTATTTTTTATTGTAAAATATGTATAACACAGCACACATTAAAATAATATTCATTAAATGGCTACTGGCAGCATAGACATTAAGCTGAAATAGGCTAAGCATGTTTATAAAATAAGATTAAAATAAAATACAAATTTGATAAAAAAACTGATAATTGTTATCAGTCGAAAAATGCAATTAATGGTATTTTGGTTTTAGTTTTATTAGAATTTGATTAGGCTACTTGTACAATATAGGCTCTGATTGTGTTTTTACAGATCTCCTTAACTTGATAGCCTTTTTGGCTTAAAGGCATTTATACCTATTACTTTCAGTGCTGTATTTTGACAGATTTCTGAAAGGCTTCAGTCATTCTAAGTGTCAGCTGGTACCAGCCTCAGTTTTGCAACTTGATGCTTCTCACTTGTGTGGCATCTGATTTCGATGGCTGGATGAGATGATACCTTATTTGATGTATTACTTTATGTCACAGGGACCTTTCTGCTGCAAAATTTGAATATTGGCTCATTTAATTGGCTTTTTCAGCCTTCATAAAAAGCGCAGCTATTCTCTCAATAAAATCCATGTTAGCCATTTAGCAACGAAGCTAGAGTCACCGGGCAGACAGAAGCCCTGCC
The DNA here is from genome assembly GCA_903798115.1 of Danio jaintianensis. Lineage (NCBI taxonomy): Eukaryota > Metazoa > Chordata > Actinopteri > Cypriniformes > Danionidae > Danio > Danio jaintianensis. The sequence goes on along the minus strand of CAIGQV010017043.1, from coordinate 181,055 downwards.
CATGACGCGAATCCGCTTCTATTGTGAAGTGAATTTGACGTGAGAATGAAGCGGATTTGACGCGTGAATGAAGCAAGTAAACTTAAAATGTTCATACGTCTATTTACGTATGAATAGCGCGATTTATCCGCATGTGCTGCGTCTGGTGTGAACACAGCATAACAATGCGTGAGGCACACCCAGTTTACACAAACACAAGCTTTTCAGCAGATGTTTATCAGTGGAACCATGCAGATATGTGTGCGATTGATCTGCTGACAGGTCAGCTGATTGACAATGCTTTCAAATGTTTTTAAAGAGGTTTCAAATGCTGTGTGTCAATGATGTCATCATGTGTTGCCACAATCACCAGCTCTCAGCGTCCCGTAAGGGGGCTGGAGGCACGAGAGGAAGGAGCCTGTCCTCTAACGCAACCTTCTGGCCATTGGCGAAGTCTTGTGTTGATGCTGTGTTACGGCCATAAGTATGTGCCTGCATGTTTTGTTTGTGGGTGTGGCTCTCTCTCTCTCTCGCGCTCTCTGTGTCAATTCTCAGGATCGCCCACTCCAGTATTCCATTCGTCCATGAAGACGTCAATCTTCATTCTTTCCTGTGATGTCATCACCCTTGCTGCCAATCAGGATGAAAGCTCAAAGTTTAAAGGGACGTGAGCGGGGAAGCTCGTTCTCTCTTGCTTGCCTTTCTCTTGTTTGCCTTTTTGTGTGTATTTTGGCTTGTGTTGTGAGTTATGGTGTAGATTTGACTTTAGAGTTTTGATTTTGCTCTTGTTTCAGTTTTGGTGCATTGTTACCTTCTTGTATGAGCATATTTGACGATCTCTGGTGTCCGAAGTCCCCTGGGAATTGAGAAGTTTAGATGTCATATGACATGCACCTCGCAACACGCAGAAAACTCCACTGTCTGAACACACTAGTTTAGAAGTGAGCACCACCCGCTGTAAGTTTTCTACGTATCTTTTGGTTAGAATAGTATTAGATATAGGTAAATTTTCAGTTAGTTTCTGGGTTTTTGTTATATTGCTTTCTTTTATCTGGCGCAACTTGAAATTCTCTTTTCCCTATTCCTAACATACATTAATTGATTTATTTTCTTTTGTGAGATTGTGAGATTCCAATTTGTATATAATATTTTGCTGTTTGACTTCTTTTCACTTTTGTAAATAAATTCACTTATTTTTGCCTTAATTGGTTGTCATTTTGCTATTTTGCCACCAACTCACCACAAAATGAGTCACATCAAATGTTACCTCTTTTAACCCCTAGAGCTAAACTTTAAAGTAGTAACATGCTGCAATTTGAAACGCAGTGTGTCCCAGGCTCACAGCACTCGAGAATTCACACTAGGGCTGCACAATAAATCGTTTCAGCATCGATAATTCAATGTGCGCATCTGCAATAGTCACATCGCAAGATATGCAATGTTAATTCTGGATTATAGTTGACCAGTCGCCACAGAACACTTGATTTGTAGAAGTGTAACAAGGATTAATTGTATTTTATTATTTATACAATTTATGATTTTTTTAAATCCTTTTTGTCTTGTTTCTAGTCAAAATATCCACATTTCAAAGCAAAAATATGATTATTTTACGTACCCCATTGGCAGATAATGTTGCTTATGTGTTGCTTATTCCTTCGGAAGGTGAAAACAAACCATATTTTTAACTTGATCTAAGAATTGCTCCTCCGAAAAGAAGTGGACAATGAGCCAGGGGAATCCCCACCATGTCGTTTAGGCACAGCCTCGTGTTCCACGCATCTATCCAGAAGAGCACAGCCATTATAAGTCGAGCTGGGGCCATGAGCACCACGAAGGTTGTGCCGCCCCATGCTTTTTTCAAATAATGACAATTCACCCTCCGATGCTGCGATGGACATCTATTTGCTGGAGTCATTGAACGAGCGCACGGCAGTCCCAAAGGACGTACTGTGCGCTCGCCCAAAGCCTGGACAGTTTGTGCTGATGAGGAGCAGGACAGCCATGAGGGTTATGCAGCGGCTTCACTCCACTGAAACCCTCAGACTGCTCTAAGTCTCATCTCAGAAACGCACAGCTGACACAATCGTATTTAGAAAGACGAATTTACCAACTGTGATGCTCTCTTAGAACTGCTCTTTTTGTGGCAAACTCCCGGAGGAGTTTGCAGATAAATCCCAGCCCTGCACTGGAATCCAGCTTGCACTTGAACTTGAACTTAAAGTGTAAGTTGAAGCTGCTAGCCCTTTAAGAGACGTGTTGGCTCTGAAGTGAAAGTCTAAGGAGCTTTCTCTCAACACAGCCTTTATACTCCTAATTGCGGAGTGGCTACACCTGTGAGAGCTGCACTCGCCAATTTTATATGCATTCCATTGGCCTGTTTTATAAAAATTAGAGTGATTCGTAGTGATTGACTGAGGGGGAGCAGAAAATTTGTACTAAAGTAAAAATACTATTACACTGCTAAAATAATACTAATTTTTGTAAATAATACTAATATTAAATAAAAGTACAAAGTACTCTTTAAAAAAAAACTAGTACTACTTAATTATTTTAGAAATAAATCTGATTTTCAATACGGCCTTTTTTTTAAGTATAAACTTGTTTGAATGGTTTAATTGTTTAAATCACAAAAAATACATAATGGGAATTTGCACTAATAAACAATTTTTAAACAATATTTTCAAGCTTTGAAAGGTTTAATTAAAGTATATAATAAAAAGATTGAAATTTTGCCTTTTATTTACACATTTTACATAATTTTTCTTATTTGCTCATTCTTGTCTTTACAATATGGCAAATTTGTGTCTTAAATAGCTGTACATCACAGGAAAATGTTATTTTACACTTGATCGTAAACTGAAATAATTTAACAAAAAAAAAGACAAGTACACTGTCAGTAATGAAATAATAAAACAAATGACTTGTTCACTTGAGGTATTTGAAATATGACAACACTACATTTTTTTTAAAGCAGTGTTTTAAGAGCCTTATTGTTTATTTTGATAAGTGTAAAAACAGATTGCTTTGACCTGTAATGTCTGTACAATTTAGTGATGCTTTAAGACAGATCAGGATACAGCTATTATGTATAAATCATACAAATACCTAATTCAGAAACATTTCTTGCATAATTCTTTTTTCGTAAAGAAATAAATGTTACACCTTTGCTAAAAGTTCTGGTAGGCTAAGTTTCACTTTACGATACAGCCTAATAAGAAGTCTGTTAGCATTGTCATCAGTCATGCATCGATGACTAAATTTAGTCAAGGAGCAAAGATAAACAATTTCTATTTTAATAGCAAAGAGACCACGATTGCATACAGTCTGAGCGCACACACGTGATGATGAGAGGACTTGCAGTTCATTTGAAAAAGCCTATTTAAGAGCTTGCATATCTTTTTTTTTGCGATTAATGTACATGACTCACTCTCATATTAAAATAAAGCACTCGTGACATTTGCAGAAATTATTAATTGCACAATACCTGCATTTCCATGCCGACATTTTAGAAAATAATAAAAAAAAATAACTCCATACACTTACAAAAACTAGCATTTGCACCGTGACAATCTTCATATTATATTGCTAAAATAAAAATGTGATAAATGTATACCTGCACAGAGAATGTTATTATTTTTAGACAGATCGCCAGCCTCAGCTCACACCATTAAATGTACACCAAACACTGTCAACAAAAATAACATTCTACAATATAACAATTGTTTTTACATCAGTAAATAAAACAAGTGATTAAAATCAAACTTAAATATTATGTATTTTGTGGCAGACCTGCCAGTGTGGCTTCAGCGTCGCCATGGAAACTACTCCCTCACCGTAATCACCACTCCTCACGTGCTGATCAGGGACAGCTGCTGCTCGTTGGAAGGGGAGTATTTAACATACGATGGCGAGCATGATGACAGCAGGAAACCCGCTGAGTTCTCTCCTTCCACTGGGCACCCTGATCGGCACTTCATCCCAGCGTACTTATCCTTTGCTCCACTCCCTTAATAAACACCCCTACGGGGATTTCCACTGCCTCTCTGTGTCCGTGTGATCTCTCACCTCGTTACACTGGTGGAGTATGCGGAGCTATTGAGGGGTCACACGTGACACAGGTAACTAACATCTGGTGTGTTTTTCCCCGTAGGGTCCCGCTCTCTCTCTCCCACCGCTTACCACCAGCACCTGGGGCTGAAGATGGACGTCATTCGCTGCCAGCTTGAGGAACTGGAGCGCCACCAGTTCCAGCTCATGGAGCATGTCGCTGGGAGTAAAGAGGAGAGTCGAAACCCCCCGGGAGTTTTTGGCCTTTCCAAGCCGAAACGGAGAGTGCACGGCGTGCCGCTTCCAGCAGTGGGCGCTGGACGAGCGCGCCTCAGCCAAAGAGCAGGCCACAGCTCTAATGGATCTGGCCTGTCTTTGGCTGCTTAAAGACCATTCGTCAGCCGCCCAGGTAGTTGAAAGGCTGGTGATCGACCGCCTGCTGCAGGCATTGCCCTCCTAGCGACAACGACACGTCCTGCGGCGCAACCCTGCCACCTGGCCGGAGCTGATGGAATGCATCAAGCTGGCGGAAGCATCAGCGCCCCAGGATGCTAGAGAGAGAGTGGAGGAGCCCCGGAAATGGCGACCTGCGAATCCCATGCTGCAGCGTAGGTTATTGTATGAAAAATCAGAAATATGTCAGGAACAAACACAGCACAAGGTTGGCTATACTGTGGTGCCCTTGTGAAAATTAACTTTAACCCTTTATTCCCCGCAGCCGAATCTCCATCAGTCAGTGATCGTCATCTTCACGTCATGATCAGTCCCGTAATCCTCAGCGCTCCGCTAGTGTCCGAAGTCAAAAGCGCATTCACATTTTACTGGATATGGAAATACATATTTGGTGATGTACTGTATCAACCTAGACGCGTTCAAACAAAAGATCCGAACCCAACTCAATTCATTCATTCGACTAAAGAATCAGTAGTTTTAAACACTGTGCACTTTCAGATTTAAACCTCATCTGGATGTTTTCATTCACTTAGAGCTGTGCTACACACTACATGAAAGCTCATTTTCAAAAACCCATAATAGGGGTTAAAACATAACAGTGTTAAAACAAACACTGTATCTGTTTTCCTCATTTAGATATAAGAAAAATATTTCAGGAGCCGTGACATCACTCTCCACCCCATTTCCTCTAAATCGCACAAAACTGATGTCATTCGTTTGTGCCCGATTTGCTCTGGTTTGTGCCATTAAAACAAACACTTTATCTATTTTCATTGTTTAGATATAACCAAAATATTTCGAGAACCGTGATGTCACTTCACCCCAGTTCCTCTAAATCGCACAGAAAGTGCTGTCATTCGTTTGTGTCCAATTTGTGTCATTTAAATGAACATTAGATATATATATATATTTGTGATGGATTGCACCTATGAAAGTTTCCTTAGTGCTGTTCTATTATTAAAATATTGAATATTGAATTAAAGACAATGACATCACCAGCCACCACACGTGTATGATATTCTAAAATATTGTAATTTGTTTGTGGTGGTAGAATTTTTGTTTGTGAGGCTTTGTTTTTTAGATATTAAAATAGCCTAGGCCAATATAGGTTATTCTGAGATCTTAATCAGAAAAAGCAGAAGCCCATCCATCATTTTGACAGATTCTGGCGAGGGTGATCTACTTTCGCACCCAAGTTGTTATACAGTAGCTAATATTGAAATTGTACACTTTTAATGATGGTGGATAACTCACAATTCATTTCTAATAACCTGCCGCAACACTGCTTTACTTTTGATTCCATGAACATGCACTCATTTAGCGGTAATATCATTGCCGTACAGTGTTTTAGTCTCAAGACAGCCCACCAGCTTTAACTAAAACAATTCAGTAAAGCAGCTTTATTGGACTAATTATAAGCTATTTAACTAATATTTAATTTATGCAAAAAAGGATGTTTGAAAGAATAATGCAAGAATAATATATATATATATATATATATATATATATATATATATATAAACAACATCTGAGTGAGTGTTATGGGCATATCAAACTGCAATATTAAACGCATTTTGCACCTGTGGTAGCCCCTTTGTGAATTTAGAGGAAAAATAATACAATAAAATAGTGTTTCATTCATGTAGAAAAGCAGTTATGAATGATGTGTTGTACAACAAAAACTGTTTTATTTATAATGACAGAAAATTGCCCGCTTTGTAAGCTTCCAATGCTTTTTATGTTAAAAGCCTCCAAAGGAAATTATCTGCCGAATAAGCTTATGGTATACATAAAAATTATAATAATAGGCTAATGATGATGATTACATAAATGGAGTATATCTGACACATTTGTTAGAGACAGATTTATGTAACCAAATGTAGGCCTAAGTGAAATCGTTTTCACAAAATCAGATCCGACCAGAAAAAAACGCATGATTTGTCCAGGTGTAAACAAGCCAAGTTTTAGTCATTAAATCCAGAGTTAATTTAGTTGTCTAATTTCATATGAAGGCGACGCGGTGGCGCAGTGGGTAGCACAATCGCCTCACAGCAAGAAGGTCGCTGGTTCGAGCCTCGGCTGGGTCAGTTGGCATTTCTGTGTGGAGTTTGCATGTTCTCCCCGTGTTCGCGTGGGTTTCCTCCGGGTGCTCCGGTTTCCCTCACAAGTCCAAAGACATGCGGTATAGGTGAATTGGGTAGGCTAAAATTGTCCGTAGTGTATGTGTGTGAATGAGTGTGTATGAATGTTTCCCAGTGATGGGTTGCAGCTGGAAGGGCATCCGCTGCGTAAAACATATGCTGGATAAGTTGGCGGTTCATTCCGCTGTGGCGACCCCAGATTAATAAAGGGACTAAGCCGAAAAGAAAATGAATGAATGAATTTCATATGAAATTTGATTAAAACTAGACTGAAAGTAAAATGATTCAGATGACTAAAATATGACAAAATATTACACGTTTGTCTTCTATTAAACTAAATCAAAACGGTCAAAATAACATCCTACATCCTGTGCTGAAAATGCAGTGTTTAACAATTAAGTGAATGCAAATATGTTATATGATTATTATTATTATTAATAATTGTAATCAATTAATCAATTATTTATTTTTATTTTATTGCCATTTGGACTTTGTTTTCACTGTATGACAAATAACACAATCCCGAAAATCAAAACTTAGCCGCAGAAAACGCTGTGTGTGTGTGTGTTATATAGGCCTATAATCTACGTTTTTTTCCATAAAATAAATATTGATTAAATATAATAAGTCCACTAAAGCTAAAGGCCTACCTACAACAACAGAAAAGTTTAGGCTGCTAGTTTAAATACGAAAGCATAGCCTATAATGGACGATCAAATGATAGAGTATTTAAGGGAAAAATCGCTGCATGGTTCCACAGGTATATAATATATATTTTTTAGCATTAAGCCTCACGCAAACATGCTGGCTACTCATGAGACTAAAACACAGTAGACATCGAATGATATCACTGTTAAATTAGCGCATGTATGACCATGAAATCGAAAGTAAAGCAGGGTTGTAGCAAATTATCTTTATATTTGCCAAGCCCTTTCACTTTAATTTTTCCCTTTCACAGAAATTAAATCTGTCAAAATGATGGACGGGCTTCTGCTTTTTCTGATTAAGATCTCAGAATAACCTATATTGGCCTAGGCTATTTTAATATCCAAAAAACAATTAGCATCACAAATGAAAATTCTACCAGCACAAACAAATTACAATATTTTAAAATATCATACATGTGAGGTGGCTGGTGATGTCATTGTCTTTAATTCAATATTCAATATTTTAATAATAGAACAGCACTAACGAAACTTTCATAGGTACAATCCAGCACAAATGAAACACACAAGAGAGAATATTTTGGTAAATATGGAGCAACTGGGGCCGAGGGGTTATATCTAAACAATGAAAATAGATTAAGTGTTTGTTTTAACGGCACAAACCAGCACAAATCGGGCACAAACGAATGACATCGGTTTTGTGGGATTTAGAGGAAATAATGGGGTGAAGAGTGATGTTGCAGCTCCCGAAATATTTTGATTAGCCAATATCTAAACAATGAAAATATATACAGTGTTTATTTTAACAGCAAAAACCAGCACAAATCGAGCACAAACGAATGACACAAGTTTTGTGCGATTTAGAAAAACTGGAGTGGATAGTGATGTCACGGCTCCCGAAATATTTTGGTTATATCTAAACAATGAAAATAGAAATAGTGTTTGTTTTAACAGCACAAACCAGCACAAATCGAGCACAAACGAATGACACCAGTTTGGTGCGATTTAGAGGAAATGGGATGGAAAGTGATGTCACACGGTCAAAAAAATAATGCTTATTATCTCAGATTCTAAACCAGCACAAACGTTCATTTTTGTGGCACAAATCCGCACAAACGTAGCACAAACGAATGGCATAGTTTTGGGGTTTATTTATTTTTATGGGGTGCCAACTTCATGGAGGTCACTTAATTAATTTATGCCCACCATAAAAAAAACAAACAAACAGAAAAGTGCGGATGAGTGGGATGATGGCACCTGCTGCTTCAGAAGTAATGGGAATAGTTTGGTTTTAAAGTCACAGACACTGAACAAAAACAGGTAATTTGTAAGAGCTGTCGCACAGCATAAGGAAATACAACAAACCTCCACCAGCACCTAAAAAAGCACCACAGCGGCTGTATGAGGAGTGTCTTGTTAAAAAGTCAATTGAAAGTATTGCCAGTGACACTCAATCTAGTAGCAAGCAACAGCAAAGTACAATTTCAGAGTTGATTGTGGCTGTTACACCATATGAAAAAACATCACAAAGGCACCAGGAGATAACATCATTCTTGTTGTTACGGTTGCCTCGTTGCATGTGTTTAGAGCTCTGCTGCGTAGATTCGTAATTTACATTTTTATCATAAAATATATACCCATTCGTTACTATTTTTCTTTTCTACAAAGGGTGAATGAACCCTTAATATCATTATACAAATAAATCTACTCAAAATGTTTTCTTTCTCAAGCATCCACTTTTAGCTTCTAGCTTTTTATCAATAGCCACCTAAAGCTACCGGCTTCTTTCACTTACTGTCTTGGCTCTTCACCATGTACAATGTCTGTCACTTGTTTGTCTATCTTTGAGTGCAGTAGTAGCATCTGTGGAGGGTTTGGAGCTGGAGCTGGAGGCAGTAGAAGCACAGACCTGTGACCTCGAGATGAAACAGCTCCGGAAACAACAGGCCTTGCTTGATGTCTCCCAGGCTGCTGCTTGATCATCTGAGTGTGCGATACAATCTCAACACTCCTTCCACCTCAACCCATGTGTTTCTCTGTCCAGGCCCAGTGTGGTCCCTGTGTGCAGCAGTGGGGGATGCGAGCCAGGACCCAGGGCAGGGTCTCTCCTCCGCCGCATCCTCCTGTGTTCGAGATCTCCATGGAGAACCACTTAGCTCCACTATGCGAGATGGGACGCAACGTTGCAATCATCGGCGATTCCATCATTCAACAAGTCCTTGCTGCTAATGGTAACAATGTATGCACTCAATGTTTCTGCTAAGATATCCTGGGCATTTGTGAGAGCATCAGAGCTGTCGTCCAGCACGTCCGACACGCTTTGCCTGCAATGCAGATCATTGTTTCTGGACCGCTTCCTATTTACCGCCGAGGAAATGAAAGGTTCAGCAGACTTTTTGTGTACAAAGTGATGCTTTAGTGTTCCAACTTTTTTTTAAATGAGTTGCCAGAACCAAAATTGGAATACAATTACAATAAAAATCATGTGGAACACATTAAATAATGTTTGTTGTATTGTCTGCAGTGAAATTCAAGTCAAAGTAAAATTAGAAATCACTACTTTCTTTTTTATTTGCGTTTTCCATACTGTCCCAACTTTTTCTGATTTGGGGTTGCTGCGAGCTGGAAGGCAAAGCGTCCCATGCTGGCAGTGTTCGGGCTGTCACACCCGGAGAAAGGAGGAAATGCTCTTATAAATTTTTGGTAGCCATACGGCCATAAGTTAATGATATGGGTGTCAGTGGCCCTCTGCCAGGGAAAGAGCAACCCGTCTTTTCTCCGAGTGACCCATCTCAGGGACTCTTCACGGTCCGTACCGAACTTAGCGGCGCCCTGAGGCGGGGGGCGGTAATCGTCTGTGGGGTGCTCGACGCTACCGCTTAACCGGTGGAACAGACAGGGCGGCGGAGCAGATTTTGGAACCACAGACGAGCGCCCTCGGCGAGGAGCAGCCAAAGTCGACGGGGAGAGCGTTTTTTTTTTTTTGTAAAGCCCGCCAATCGCACTTGACTGCTCTTTCACCGTAGTGAATTCCTGAGTGAACTGCCCCTCGGTGTCGCCGAACAGGCTGGCCTGGGAAATAGGTGTGTTAAGAAAGCAAACTTTGTCAATGTCACGCATATCTGCCAGGTTTTAGCCAGAGGTGGCGTTCCTGGACCACTAGTGTGGTCATTGTCCTTCCCAAGGCTCTCGCTGCTGACCTGGTGTTTTCAGAGCAAAGTTGGTTGCAGTGCGTAAATTAAGCCTGGGTCGGAACCTTCATTGTGCCGCTGGGTCAACGCCTGCGCCAGCCATAGCAAGTAAAACAGAAGCAGCCTGGCCCGCAGCAGTGTAGACTCTGCCTCCGAGGGACGCAGACAACCTAAACGCTTTGGACGGGAGCAGAGGCTAACCACGCAAGGAAGGGGAACCACGTGGGCGAGATTGACCGCGCTAGCACGCTCGACCTGGGGATTCACCTCTTACCCCCTGGCTGCTCCATCATCAAGGAAGGTGAGGGCGGAGTGCACGCAGACCGGAAAGAAAAAGGTGCCCTCAGCACTGCGCTGTGTGAACCTCTGGGAAGATGGGGATGGGAGGCTTCTTATGCTCCACATCACACCCCTAATCGGGTTAGCACGGCCATAATCTAAGATTCCATATCCGAAGCCTTGCTTACCACCCCTGAGGGAGGGAGCGGATCAGAATCTTCATCGCAAAATGACAGCCCACCCTCCGATGCAGCGATGGACATCTGGTCCTCGGTGTCATCGAGTGAGAGGGCGATCATCCGGATGGAGCGCTTCTCTCACTCGAAGCTTGGATGGAGTGCGCTGAGGAATGGGAGGTCCGCAAGCCTGATGGGTTTGAATGGGTTTAAACATTAAAAATGTGATTTCATGAATTCGGACTACCTTTTATAAATTGGTAATATTCAGGTGACATTACACTAAATGATGGTTGAAGTAACCTCAAATTTTTTTTTACATTTTATGGTGTTTTTGACATTTTTGTCCGTGAATGTATTGATTATTGTGCACTTTATCTTGAAGTAAATTATTAAAATTACAATGCATGACTTTGTAAAGTATACTTCGTATAAATATTAAATGTATTTGTAATTTTAAAGTATTTTCACAATATTGTCTATGTAATAAAAATAAGTAAATGTGGCAGCGGGGCAGCACGGTGGCACAGTGGGTAGCACAATCGCCTCACAGCAAGAAGGTCGCTGGTTCGAGCCCCGGTTGCGTCAGTTGGCATTTCTGTGTGGAGTTTGCATGTTCTCCCCGTGTTTGCGTGGGTTTCCTCCGGGTGCTCCGGTTTCCCCCATAAGTCCAAAAACATCTGGTATAGGTGAATTGGGTAAGCTAAAATTGTCCGTAGTGTACGTGTGTGAACGAGTGTGTATGGATGTTTCCCAGTGATGGGTTGCAGCTAGAAGGGCATCCGCTGCGTAAAACATATGCTGGATAAGTTGGCGGTTCATTCCGCTGTGGCGACCCCAGATTAATAAAGGGACTAAGCCGAAAAGAAAACAAAGGAATGAATGAAATGTGGCAGAATTTAGTGAATCATTATTTTACATATTTATTCATTTTCTTTTGAGACAACAGTGAATAAACAAATAAGTTGCTTTAGAAATGTAAATTTACCAATATACTTTTTTTAAATTAGGGTAAAAAAACAAAACAAAAAAAAAACATGCTACAACAGTTTAAAATATTGAATTAGGTTAATAACATGATTTGGCACACTTGATGTTTTTTCAATTGGCTTAACACTTTTTTTTTTCATTGAGCCACGGTTAACAGACTGTTGCTACAATAAACAAAAAAAACTGTTTGCAGTATTTAATTTGGGCCAATTTAAAAAATTGTATATGATTTTGAGTTAGGGCTGTCAGAATTTTTACAGTGTACCAGTGAAGCGAGTGGGGCAGGGCCACGAGCCGTGGGAACAGAGCGAGGCCAATGCTTGAGTGATAACGAGGAGCACCTGCTTCCCGCACCGGTTTCGAGTGCCGCGGAGGAGCTCTTGATAATAAAAGGAGGAGAGTCTGCAGTGGAAGATGAGAGAGGTCCACTCCTGGACAAGTTATGCTTTGGTTTTAGTTTCAGTTTGCCGGTAGCCTCTGTGAGGAGCTGCTGCCTGTTTGTTTTATTTTTCTTATTAAAAATATTTAAAAGTTCGTTGTTCTCCGCCACCTTCTTCCCAATGGCCAGGTGGCCATAAACTTCATTACAGTGGTGCCGAAATCCGGAAGAAAGAAGGAACATGCTCTTAGAGAGCCCTCGCTGCTAAGGGAAGTTCATGGTGCCAAGTTCATGGAGGAGCAGAGTCTGCCACCATAGATACTCAAGGCCAGCACTTCAGGAGCTTGCAGGTAGGATGGAACTCACCACCATCCGCCACAACCTGGAGGGTCAGCGGCCATCTGTGAGGGGACGGAAGAGCCATCTCGTTCACCACACACAGAAATCTACTGCCGTTCGTCAGGATTGGGAGGAGCAGAAGACGGGGGGCTTACGACCATTGAAGAAATCTGGGAAAGTCACCGCCGTCTGCCGAGAGCCAAAGCCTGCTGCCAACTGCCATAAAGGGGAGGAGTAGAGAGTGAAAGTGAACAAGGGGCTCACAGCTGGGCACCCGTGAGCCGGAGGAGCCATCGCCTACCAGTTGGGGGCGGGGCAATGCAAAGGCATCCACCAAGAGGCGGCTAGTGCTGTTGCCAGAAAACCTAACCCCCCAAAAAATTTTCCCTCTCTTTAGTATCTCCTCATTTTTCCATCTCCTTTTCTCTCACTCTATTTCCCAGGTCTTGCAGGTGCCGTGACACCATGAAGAGGCATTAGTAATAGAAAGTGTGTTTGGATATAACAAATTTTTGACCACACATTATTATTATTATTGTTCGTTTCCTTTTTCCATGGCCGAATGGAGGAGGCTCATTCTGTAGATGGTCTTTATGATCTTTAACTGTTTTCTTGCTAGTGAAGAATTCAGTTTTCCTACTTACAAAGTCCGCCACGTAAAAGCGGCTCAACTGACCCTTAAAGGGAATGGGAGATGAGTCTCTTGTTGGTTTAATGCAAGTTATGCTCAAAACACGCCTATAACTCATTAAGAGTATAAGCACAACCCTTTATGACCATGCACCGGCATACAGATCAGACCATTTTTTTCCATCCTTAAAATAGCAAACGTGGATTTTGACATGCTCTTAGTACTTTTGCAAAATCCGCTTTAGACATCACACTTAGATTGTTAAAATAGAGCCCATGGTGTTACAATGTAAGCTGCTCAGCTAATGTTTATGTGTTTGTCCCACATAATCTGTACTGTGAATGTGGTGTAACTGAGAATGGGATGATTGACTTAGATAGAGTATTTTCATCGTTTGCCAATCAGAGGCAGAGTAGGGCGGGTGTTCACACAAGCACACGCACAGTCAGTCGTACACACCAACGACTAGGAGTCAGAACAATGGCAAATCCAACTAGTTCAAAGGTAGCGTTTAAAAACTTGAAATATAAGCACTACTTTTGCCTCATTGAGGTTAAAGGCAAGAATGTTTATATATCGTGCCCAGGAAAAAAGAGTCTCTGTGTGTCTGTGATAAGTAATTCTAATGTAATGAAGCACCTCACGACGTCACATGCCGCCACAAAATTAGTGGCTACGCAGGTGATAATGTGAGCTCTGATACCAAAGGAGGAGACGAAGCCACAACATCAAAGCAAATAAAAGAATTAAACAAAATAATATCTAGATATATAGTTGAGGACATGCTGCCGTTGTCTCTCACATTGTCCCACAACAACATTAAAATAGTGTAGATTAGTGTACAATGTTTTATATTTATTTTATAGTCATTTGAAAAATTAGATTTTTTTTAGAGTAACACAATAGTTACTTTCCCTGGTAATTAGTTACATTTATAATTATGTAACTCCGTTATTTGACTATTTGTGAGAAGTAACTAGTAACTATAACTAATTACTCTTTTAAAGGAACGTGCCCAACACTGTTGTTTGCCAGTCACTGATGGAGAAAGAGCTCAGTGACAGAGAGAGCCAGCTCTCCGTTTTTCTCAACCAATCTGTCCAGATTCACTGCAGTCAGTAAGTGTTTTTAAGTGTCCAGTTTTCTCCAGTAATGATCAATGTAGCAGTGAAAAGAGGGATGTTGACAAGTTTTGACATGCTTATCGGCTACTTTCTTTTCTCTGTCTTTTCTCAATGTAAATTTCACTGTTTAATGTTATAATGTTTCTTCTTCTTCTAATGTTTGCGCCTTCGGGTCAGGGTTAGGTCTCTCACTGTGGTTTGTGCCTATGGGCCAAACACCAGTGTAGAGTACCCGGCCTTCTTGGAGTCCTTGGGAGGGGTGCTGGAAGGTGCTCAGACTGAGGACTCCCTTGTTTTACTGGGGGACTTCAATGCCCACGTGTGTAATGACAGTGAAACCTGGAGAGGCATGATTGGGAGGAACGGCCTCCCTGATCTGAATCCGAGTGCTGTTCTGTTATTGAACTTCTGTGCTAATCACAGTTTGTCCATAACAAACACCATGTTCGAACATAAGGGTGTCCATCAGTGCACATGGCACCAGGAGTCCCTAGGGCGGAGGTCAATGATTGACTTTGTGGTTGTATCATCTGATCTCCGACCATATGTTTTGGACACTCGGGTAAAGAGAGGGGCAGAGCTGATCTCCACCTGGTGGTGAGTTGGATCCGCTGGCAGGGGGGAAAGCTGAACAGACCTGGCAAGACCAAAAATATTGTGATGGTCCTCTCGGAACGTCTAGCTGAACCTCCCCTAGAGGGATTTAACTCTCACCTCTGGAAGAGCTTTGACCAAATCCTGAGGGAGGCTGGAGACATTGAGACCGAGTGGTCCATGTTCTCTGACTCCATTGTTGACGTGGCGGTGAGGAGCTGTGGCCGTAAGGTCTGTGGTGCCTGTCACGGTGGCAATCCATGAACCCGGTGGTGGACACCGGAAGTAAGGGATGCCGTCTAGCTGAAGAAGGAGTCCTACAGGGCTTGGTTGGCTTACAGGACTCCCGAGGCAGCTGATGGGTACTGACAGGCCAAGCATGCAGCAGCCCAGGTGGTTGCGGAAGCAAAAACTTGGGCCTGGGAAGAGTTCGGGGAGACCATGGAGGAAGACTATCGGTCGGCCCCAAAGAGATTCTGGCAAACCATCCGGTGCCTCAGGAGGGGAAAGCAGCTCCACATCAACACTGTTTACAGTGGAAGTGGGGAGCTGTTGACCTCGACTGGGGATGTTGTCGCATGGTGGAAGGAATACTTTGAGGATCTCTTTAACCCCACTGACATGTCTTTCATTGAGGAAGCAGAGACTGGGGATGCAGGGGTGGACTCACCCATCACCCATGCTGAGGTCACTGAGGTAGTTTGCAAGCTCCGCAGTGGCAAAGCAGCGGGGGTGGATGAGATTCACCCTGTGTATCTTAGGTCTCTGAATATTGTGGGGCTGTCTTGGCTGACATGTCTCTACAATGTCGCATGGAGGTCGGGGACAGTACCTCTGGACTGGGCAACTGGGGTGGTTGCCATCTTTAAGAAGGGGGACCGGAGGGAGTGCTCCAACTATAGGGGGATCACACTCCTCAGCCTCCCTGGGAAAGTCTATGCCAGGGTATTGGAGAGGAGGATCCGGCCGATGGTTGAACCTAGGATTCAGGAGGAACAATGCGGTTTTCGTCCAGGCCGTGGTACACTTGACCAGCTCTATACCCTCACCAGGGTGCTCGAGGGTTCATGGGAGTATGCCCAACCAGTCCACATATGTTTTGTGGACTTGGAGAAGGCATTCGACCGTGTCCCTCGTGACATTCTTTGGATGGTGCTCTGGGAGTATGGGATAAGAGGCGCTCTGTTAAGGGCTGTCTTGTCCCTGTATTAACAGAGTAGAAGTTTGGTTCGCATTGCCGGCAATAAGTCAAACTTTTTTCCAGTGCATGTTGGACTCTGGCAGGGCTGCCCTTTGTCACCAATTCTGTTCATAATTTTTATGGACAGAATTTCAAGGCGCAGCCTTGGACTGGAGGGGGTCCAGTTCGAGGACCACAGGATCTCATCTCTGTTATTCACAGACGATGTTGTTCTGTTGGCTTAATCAAACATGGACCTTCAGCATGCACTGGGGCGGTTTGCTGCCGAGTGTGACGTGGCTGGGATGAGAATCAGCACCTCCAAGTCCGAGGCCATGGTGCTCCACCGGAAAAAGGTGGTTTGCCATCTCCAGGTTGGAGGAAAGTCCTTACCCCAGGTGGAGGGGTTCAAGTATCTTGGGGTTTTGTTCACGAGTGGGGGAAGGATGGAACATGAGATTGACAGGCAAATTGGTGCAGTGGCAGCAGTAATGCAGTCGATGTACCGGTCCGTTGTGGTAAAGAAAGAGCTGAGCCGAAAGGCAAAGCTCTCGATTTACCGGTCAATCTACGTTCCTACTCTCACCTATGGTCATGAGCTTTGGGTCATGATCGAAAGGACAAGATCTCGGATACAAGCGGCCGAAATGAGTTCGCAGGGTGGCAGGGCGCACACTTATAGATAGGGTGAGAAGCTCTTACACCCGGGAGGAGCTCAGAGTAGAGCCGCTGCTCCTCCACATCGAGAGAAGTCGGCTGATGTGGCTCGGGCAACTGTTTCGCATACCTCCTGGACACCTACCTAGGGAGGTGTTCCAGGCATGTCCCACCGGGAGAAGGCCTCGGGGAAGACCCAGGACACGCTGGAGGGACTATGTCTCTCGGCTGGCCTGGGAATGCCTTGGAATCCCCCCGGAGGAGCTGGAGGAAGTGTCTGGGGAGAGGGAAGTCTGGGGTTCTCTCCTATGACTGCGGTTGAAAATGAATGAATGAATATTGTGGGTGAAAAAAATTATGATAATGAAGATCAAGACACCTCTGACTGGAAATTACAACCAAAAGCGGCATAAGTTTTGGTGCATTTATAATGGGAATTGATAGACCCAGATAGACTTTCCCCGCTTTCGTTATTCAAAAAAATGTCAGCGAATGTGTGGAATTTGCGTGTTTTGCATTTGGTGTGAACCCAGCCATGTTAGCTGAGGTGAAAAAACTCCGGCTGTAGTGTCCACATGACCACACTGTACCCAGAGTACCACACTACTGTACCACACGTGACACTGTGTTTTTGTGTGGACAAACAGCAAAACTGCATAGAAAAAAGTGTGGTTTTGAAAATACCAGTGTTTGTGTGGACAGGGCCTAATTTGGTGTATAGTTCTGGAGGCATGATCATATCTCAACTGTCTTGCTCTAATAGATGATGTGGGCATAATGTCATATTATAGGCAAATACACACTTGTTGCTGCTGCTGCAGGACTGTTAGGGAAATATTCTGATAGGGCCAAAAAAAAGCATCTGCTAAATGACTACATTCACTTAAAATCATGTAAATTTTGCCCATATTGAATAAAAAAGACTAACTTGGACTCATCAATGTGCTTATATATAATTGTTCTTTTCTTGGTTTTATTGCTTCTCTTGTACTGGTAAAGATGTTCCACTGAATGGCAAATATTGCTTTCCCAAAATAAGAACAGAAAATACAAAAAGTTTACTCACCGAAGAATCTCCTTGCGTGTGAAGAAAGTGCAATCCTACGATCAAAAAGAATAGAAAAATTACTTCCCTGAACAAACGTATGACTATGACATTATACTTGTAATATATTAAATTGGTAACACTTTACAATAACAGTACACGAATAATGATGTGCTAATATGTAAACTAAACATTACTTTATTATGAACTAACGATGAGTTAATGCATGCGCCAATCATAACTAACTTTAACTACAACACGAGTCACATGAGTTTATGTGTGAATAACGGCTACCTTAATTACTTGTTAGTACATGATTGTTTGTTAATTAATATTATTACATCATTATTCATGTCAAGTCAAGTTTATTTATATAGCGCTTTTCACAATGTAGATTGTGTCAAAGCAGCTTAACATAGTTCTAGTAATGTACTGTTAATGTACATGTAATGTTATTGTAAAGTGTTACCATTAAATTTAACATCTGGCATAAACCCCAAGCAATATCATTTGATGAAACAAATCATTGTGAAATATTTGTCTCCAACACAATAGATCCCTCAGCTCCTTCTCTTCAAATGAAATCCAGTTCCCAGAAAGAAGACCACAGAGGAATATTCTGTATTTCAGGGCTTTATAAAAGGCATTCTGAGAATTTTACTTTGTGATCATTTTGATGACATTCTAATCTATTACCAGAAAAAGATCAATCACATTCTCCATGTCCTCCAAAAGCTTCAAGAGAACACCATACCGCATGGTAACTTCAGTCACACAATCACTCTCCAGATCCTTTTTATTGACTATTTCTCAAGGGTGGAATGATTTTTAGTAATAAAGTATTACTAGCACTTCTGATTATTTGCCTCTTTATGATGAATTGCTTCTTTGTGTCCCTAAATCACTTGTTGTATCTCTTAAGGGGGCAGTTAAGGCCTAGTAAGGTTAGTAAGTTGAACTTTTCCCGACGTTTCGCTTCCCAGTCCCAGCAGGAATTAAGGGGGGGAAGGGGGGGTGGAGCTGCCCTTGAGCAAGGCACCAAAACTCTCATTCCTTACTCAATATGTGTGTGTGCACTTGGATGGGTTAAAAGCAGAGGACCAATTTTGAGTATGGGTAAAACAATACTAGACATGGTGACAAGGTTCACTTCGCTTCACTGTATCCACAATGCCTAGTTCACTCTACACAACTTTCAGCTTCAACAGTTTGCTGTGCTGTTCAGAATACATGACTTGATTGTCCGTCTTTCACGCACACAATCAGACAATTTCTCTCTCACCCAACAACTTTATCCAATCTCCAAAATACAGTGAAATACTGTATATGTTCAGAGATCAGCTGTCAGAAACAGCAGAGTAGAATTGCCTGCTTGTGTGATGATGACCTGCACAACAGACTAACAGCCAGAAAGCTCTGAGCAGTGGCTGATTATAGTTCTGAAAGCATTCTGAAAGCAGGTTAGTAAATCGCTCTCATATGTCTGCACGTAAGCCATGTGAATGTGAGGTGAAAAGAGTTAAGTGATGATCATTTCAGATCAGTCCAGATATTTTTGAGGTGTCTGCAATGCGGCAGTGGCCATTTCTCTTCCTGTGTAACTGAAGGGTCACATCATCGATGACGTAAGTGCGCTCCGGCTCGGAAGGTAAAGATGCAGTATGAGTGCAGGCTGTCGGGGGAGAGGGAAGGGGGACAAGCGTGCTTTGGCTTGGTTCAACATAACCGTGGCTAGTATGAGTATGTCCTAAATGAAGCCACTCCTTCAGGATACTTGTATAAGCATGAGCCTTGTCAGACTGGTCGTGGTGGTGGAGTTGCATCAATCTTTAGTGATATTCTTAATGTTAATCAGAGAAACAGACTTATGTTTAATCTTTTGAATTATTGGTGTTTAATGTTATGCTTCCGGATATTCCAAAGAAAACAAAAACGTTGTTGGTCCAACCCATCGTTTAAAGCATACGTTAGATCTAATTTTGTCTCATGAATTGAGGTCATTGATATAGACCAGGGGTGCCCAAACTTGGTCCTGGAGGGCCGGTGTCCAGCATAGTTTAGCTCCAACTTCCTTTAACACACCTGCCTGGAAGTTTCTAGTATACCTAGAAAGAGCTTGATTAGCTGGTTCAGGTGTGTCTAATTGGGGTTGGAATTAAACTCTGCAGGACACCGGCCCTTCAGGACCGAGTTGACACCCCTGATATAGACATTATACCACAAAGTGATGATGTAACAGATCACTACCTCTTATTATATAAGCTGTGTATACCTGAAATTAGCAGATCTGCACAGATATATTGCCCTGGTAGAACTATCATTTTAATTTATGAATAACTTACCTGATATTTTTCCTATTTCTAAGTGCACCCGTAAAGGCAAATGACCTTGATATAGTAACTAGCAGTATGGATACTATCTTCACTAACACACTAAATACTGTGGGACCCATCAAATTAAAAAAAGGTTACAGAGAATAAAACTACACCATGGTATAACAATTATACTCGCACTCTCATAACATCAACTCGTACCCTTGAACGGAAGTGGAAAAAAGAAACAAATTAGAGGTCTTAAGAATTGTGTACAAAGATAGTATGTCTAGCTATAGGAAGGCTCTAAAATCCACCAGGTCTGAGAGCACCTCCTCAAACTGATAGAAAAAAATCATAATCCTAGATTTGTATTTATCACCGTTACTGAACTAACAAATAAATTTTTCAGTTATAAAATAGAAGGTTTTAGACAGAAAATAGAGGATGTTAAACTTTCAGCATCGTCTTATAGTTTAGATTCATTAATTCCACTAAATCAAAATAATCTACACTGCTTCAAAATCATAGGACAGGAAGTACTAGATAAACTTATAAATATGTCTAAACCAGCTACATGTATGTTAGACCCAATTCCAACAAAATTACAGAAAGAGTTGCTACCTGTAGTAGGAGAACCTCTTATTATTGTTATCAACTCTTCTTTATCTTTAGGCTATGTTCCAAACCCTTTCAAGCTGGCTGTTATTAAGCCTCTTAATAAGAAACCACAACTTTATCCCAACAACTTAGCTAATTATAGGCCTATTTCAAATCTTCCATTTACGTCTAAGATACTACAAAAAGTAGTTTCTGCCCAATTATGCTCGTTTCTACAAATGAACAATGTTTTTGAAGTGTTTCAGTCAGGTTTCAGGTCTCATCGCAGTATGGAAACTGCTTTAGTGAAAATAACCAATGATTTAATCTTAAGCCCCGGTCAGATCACACGATTTTTATTGTCGGTTATGAAAGTCACTATGTCAGATTATGCGATTTTTTTTCTTGATAAAATCTTGACTTGTCGTGGCTAACAAATGTGCCAGACTACACGTTCCTTCTCGATCAGTCATCCCGTGACGTCTACGACGAGAGAACCAGCTTTATGTGAAGGCGGAGAAGTGCGTGTTCCACACAAAGTCTGTTTTGTTCCTGGGACATATAGTCTCAATGGAGGGGATCAAGGCTGATCCGCTAAGGTAAGGGCCGTGGCCGAGTGGCCAATCCATAACTCTAGAAAAGCTCTGCAGCGGTTCTTGGGGTTCGCCAACTTCTATAGCCGATTCATCTGGAACTTCAGCTCAGTTGCCGCACCCTTAACAGCTCTCACCTCTCCTAAGGTACTGTTCACATGGAATAGTCAAGCTCAGGAAGCCTTTGATGTTATTAAGTCCCGTTTCATCACTGCTCCTGTTCTTTCTCTTTCAGATCCAGAATGGCAGTTTATTGTTGAGGTGGATGCCTCGGAAGTGGGGGTAGGCACGGTCCGGTCTCAGCGGTCCTCTAGGGATGGGAAAGTGCATCCTTGTGCCTTCTTCACCCACTGCCTAAGCCCAGCCGAACGAAACCATGACATAGGTAACAGAGAGTTGCTGGCAGTCAGGCTGGCTCTGGAGGAGTGGCGCCACTACATCAACAGTGATTTTGGTGGCCGTCTATGGCCAACAGTTTGTGTTGGCTTGTGCAGTATGTGCCCAGAATGAGACTTCCAATCAGCTGCCCATTGGTCTGTTACACCCCCTGCCCATTCCCTCTCACCCCTGGTCACACGTGGCCCTTGATTTTGTTTCTGGCTTACCCCCATTGAGAGGTAACACCATTGTTTTGATGGTGGTGGACAGTTTCTTCAAGGTGGCTCATTTTATCCCTTTACCCAAACTCCCATCCACCAAGAAGACTGCTCAGGTAGTGATTGATCATGTCTTTCAGATCCATGGCCTTCCGATGGATGTGGTCTCTGACAGAGGGCCACAATTGTCAAAGAGTTCTGCAGACAGATTGGGGCCTCTACGAGTCTGTCTTCAGGTTTTCACCCTGAGACCAATAGGCAGACTAAGTGAGCCAACCAGGATCTTGAGAGAACTCTCTGCTGCCTGGTGTCACAGAATCTAGGTTCCTGGAGTCAGCAGCTGTCTTGGGTCGAATACACCCACAATTCCTTGCCAGTAGCTTCTACAGGTATGTCCCCTTTCCAATGTTCTGTTGGTTATCAACCCCCTTTCTTTCCTGCTCAGGAGCCCGATGCCGCGGTCCTGTCTGCCTTTTCCTTTGTCGGTGTCGGTTTCACCTGGAGAAGGGCTAAGGAGGCCTTGGCCTGGGCTTCCAGACAGACCAGGTCTTGAGTCCCATGGCAGTACAGCTTAAACTTCCTTGCACGCTTGATCGGGTTCACCCTGTTTTTCATGTATCCAGGGTCAAGCCTGTGTTCCGGTCCCAACTTAATCCAATTGTTTATTCCCCGGCCCCTCCTTCTCCTCGTTTAGTGGATGGTGTTCCTGTCTATATGGTGAGAAGGCTCCTCGATGTGATACACTGGGGTCGGGGCTTTCAGTATCTGGTGGACTGGGAGGGCTACGGTGTGGAGGAGAGGTCTTGGATTCCGGCTTGGGATATTCTGGACCGGTCGTTGATTGAGGAATTTTGTCTGCGACGAGGCGAGCCCTCTCTAGGGGCGCCGGGAGGCTGTACTGTTAAGAGTGTGTCCAGACCTACCTGTTTGTGATTGTTGCCCTTACGTGTCGTCTTCATGTTTTGCCTCAGAGCACATGCTCTTTGTTATGACAGCTCGCCATGTGCTCTGCTGTCAGCGTGTCTTTTCCCCGCCTTCTTGTTATCCTAGTTATTATCTTATTAGCGATGCTTATCGTCACCTGTAGCTCCTTGATTTTCTCCTGTATATAGTTCCCTCTAGCCACCTTGTCTTTTGTCAGACCGTCTTATGTGTTTCATTAGCTCACTCGCTCTAGACCCACGTTTTGTTCTGTCCTGTCAAGCACTTTGACTCCAAGGATTTTAGTTTTGGTTTCATTCTCGCCCTCTCTGTTTATCTCTCTTCTGTCCTGTCAGGCCAACCGTTTGGTGTCAGATTGCTCAGCCGATTTTTTTGCGGCGCTCGGACTCCACCACCTGCAGCTGCCCGCCCACCAGCATCTGCTCGACGTCTTCCTGCTGTACAACCCACAAAGCTGGGACGCTTGTCACTCCACGAGCCCACCACCTTGTGTATGTTTGACCGAACTGTTATCCAGCAATTCATCCAACGTTTCCTCTGGAGTTTCATAAAATTTTGGGTGTTTCATTTTTCATTTTTCGACTTTAACTGCAGTTTGGCAGTTTCACTTTCATTCAGGAGCATTTCATTCATGCCCCCGTGACAAACTGAGGTATTGGATGCAAGTATGAAGTAAGGACTGGTGGAAGAGTGTTGTTTTAATGGAATTTGATTCCCGCACGTCGAATGGAAAGAAAAAACTACTGCATTTCGCAATGTGTTTGTGTGTCTGTGCTCCTTTACTGACTCGGTAGGTGCAGAGAATAATGTCAAACAGCCGTGTGTATATGGAATATACCCTGTATGGAAAGTCCTACATGACGGTAATAGATTGTTTACATGTCTGAAAATAGGAACATGACGAAAATAGGAATACTCTACATGTCTTAATTCCATTTCTGTTTAGTTCGATTATGACTAGTCAGATTAAGGTTATTAAAAATCGCTATTTACATGATAGACTCTTAATCAGAGTAGTGTCTTTATCATATTAAAATCGGAGTATTGGTGTCCATATAAATGTATTTAGTGACGACTCAAACCCCAACCCTAGAAAGAGTTCACTGATTTTGATTTCCACAGATTAGTAGTAAGCTAATGTAATGCAAATTGCATAATGTAAATTTTGCACTCATGCTAACAAACAAATGATCAAAAGAAATATATTAATGCAATTCAAATATATAAAATATGAATTGATGTGTACTGTAAACTTTAATTATTTTGTTCAATTGAAATGCTAAACATAATTTTGTCAAATAAAAAGTTTTTGTAGAGTCATCCACCATAATTTTGTGGCTCAAAAGTATCAGTTCTAGCACCATTACCATTTTAAAAGTATCGATTTGGCTTCACTGCCATGCAGATGATACACAATCAGGGCAGCATGATCTGAGAAAAAATCTAATTGCAATTTATCTGATCAAAATTGCAATTTGCGATTTAAAATGCGATTTACTATAATTTCATAAAAGAGCTATAGGTTTGATGTGGTGGTTTTAACAGCACCAAAGAGAGACCAAGCATAATCACAAAGTACGCTACACAATGCTACTGTTTATTTAAAACCATTTCTTCCAATATAGTTGTCAGTTGTCATGACAAATTAAGAAAATACAGTATTTTCAATTTAATTAATTATATATAAAATCTTACACATAGAAATTTAAAACCTTTACATTTAGATTGTGTTACATTTTTCACATTGATCAGTAGGGGTGTAAACCTACACTGGTCTCAGGTTTGGTTCTGGTAGGATTATCATGCCATTGATTTGGTTCAATTTGATATCTCGGTGCATCACAGTGCATTGACAATGCTTTCATACACAATTTTAGATTTTACTTCACAGTACATGAATTCTTGTGTTAAAATGTATAAATTATAAATATATTTATATTTGTATATTATTTGTAATACAATTTTGTCTTTGGCGTGGCGCATTTGCTATTTATATGGCGGACTTTGTAAGTGGAAAAACTGAACACTTCACTGTCAGAAAACAGTTAAACAGAGCATCTGCAGCACGAGGATAAAGAATGAGCCTCCTACAACCAGTCTTAACTTTCACTTTCTCCTTCTCTCTTTCGTGGATAAGGAAACAGTGTTGTACGCACAGACATCCATCAGCCTACATAATTATTTTCATTTGTTAAGCACAAAGATTTTGAAAGATTACAAATTTCTTTAAATATATAAATTACATTGTAAAATGCATTCTGAGGGAGCCTATAGGTAAAATACAGGAACCTGTCTCCAAAGTAATGCAAATTGTCAGTTGTGTCTATTGTCTAACAAATGGCTAGTTAACACTTTCATTTCATTTCATTTCATTTCATTCAATTTGCTCACTTTGTTTTCATGCTAAAATGTAACATGAATGGGTACTTATATGCTGATGAGATTGGGGCTGGAGACGCAAATTACCCCACTGACAACAACACTTCATTTGCATGCTTTGTTGAGGTTTGTCCCCTCCTATTATGTATCACTGGCTGTAAAAATGTATATATTTGAGTGCATAGTTGTACTACATGAGAGATCTTTCGATGAACGCCACAGCTATGCCGAGTTCTTATTAAAGAATTCTGTTTTGAA
Source organism: Danio jaintianensis (assembly GCA_903798115.1). Classification (NCBI taxonomy): domain Eukaryota; kingdom Metazoa; phylum Chordata; class Actinopteri; order Cypriniformes; family Danionidae; genus Danio; species Danio jaintianensis. Next base: position 155,505 of record CAIGQV010017043.1, on the reverse strand, counting down.
GATACCCGAAAGCCTCCCTGGTTTTGTCTCGTCTTAGAAATTCACAACAGTTTTGGTGCCGTCACCCGGATAGAGAAATTCACCTAAATCAAGTTTGAATCTTCATTTTCAACAAATATCTGACTTCACTCAAGACGGAATCATTCCAGTTCCAGCAATTTGACGTTGAACAGCTGAGGTCACATATTCTTAACAATTTGGTGACTGCAACCCTGATGGAAGTTTGAATTTACCTGAATTCTGATTGAAACATCAAGCTCAAGAAAGATCAGACTTCTCTCCAAACTGAATCTTTCAGTTCAACCACGATTTGGTGAGTTTTCACTCTATAAAAAGAACTGTACAAACCAGTACATTTAGTTACCCTCTGTGCCGTCAGAGAAGAGTTAAAAAACAGCTGTGGGTTTGGTTAGCTAAGTTATCCTCTAAATTTTACTTTAGAGATGAATAAGTAATCCTCTGTTCAGGCAGGGAAGTTAGCCTTTTGTGCTAAAATAAGTTATCCTCTGTTTTCAGCAGGGAAGTTAGCCTTTTGTGCTAAAATAAGTAATCATCTGTTCAGGCAGGAAAGTTAGCATTTTGTGCTAAAATCTGTAATCCTCTGTTTTCAGGCAGGGAAGTTTAGCATTTTTTGTGCTAAAGTCTGTTATCCTCTGTGAAGCAGGGAAGATTAACCTTACATGTTAATATTTGTTATCCTTTTGTTAGTTTGTGCTAGTAGTTTGTGTTTGTCCTCTGCATTGCCAGGGAAGGTTAACTGTGTTAACATACAGTCTGTTGATCAGAGACGTTTTCTTTAGTGTTTTGTTTGTGTGGTAACCCAGAAACTTACAAGATGTTTAAGAAGAATGCTAGACTGATCCCCACAAATGAAAAAGGTGGTCTTGCAACTCCTTTGTGGTCAGATAAGGAATTTAAATCATTGTTAGGAGTACAGATGGACCTAATAGTAACTGAGAATGTTAGACAAGGGCTAACTCAGAAATATGAGATCCATCCAGACAAAATTTGGTCTGTAGATGAATGTAAAAAAGTACTAGGTGCCAGTATCCGTAAAAACAATGTAAAAGGCATTATCTGCTGTCACCGAGAATTTGCTTTAGCGCTCGCCACACAACAAGCTAAGTGACTCAGAGCTAGAGGAGCAGAACAAACAGCTCCGTGCTAAAGTAGCATCTTTGACAAAGAAACTGAACCGCAACAAAGCTTCAGATAAGGCTAATGTTAAAGAAATCAGTGAGTCTGATAATATTAATCCAGACTTACAAACTTTCTTTGAAACAGATGTACCTGTAGAGTCAGTGAATGTTTGTGGTGCTAGGAGAAGATCACAGAGAACTGAGGAAAATGAAAGTGTTTCTCCCAATGCTTCTGTTGTCCGAGTTCAAGCTGTTGCCAAAGCCCTAGGACCTAAAGATATTGAAAGACTGTCTCAGAGTTTACCTTCAGCTCGCACAAGTTATTCTGAGTTTAGGAGAGCACTAATCAGCAAAATGCGTCTTTATGACATGTCATTGACAGAAGTTACACAGCTAATGTCTCAAATTCTCACTGAATCTGAATTCAACAGTTTTGAGTGTGCTGTGACTTCTGAATTGCAACATGCCAGTAAAGATGATTTGAGAGAGGGTGTTTTGAAAACTCTAAAGAACATTGTTGGCCCAAAGATCGACTGGTCCAGAGTCACTAACTGTGCTCAAAAGAAAAATGAATCTGTGAATGAATTCACTGAGAGGTTTTGTCAAACAGCCATAGCATACAGTGGAATTGTAGAAGATTCTGAAAATGTTTTAGATGATAAGGGACCACTAGTTCGCATCTGGTCAGATGGCATGGTAACAGAGTACAGAAAAGCATTGCCATTTCTAGATCTTACTTGGTATAACAATACTATCAGAAGTAATCTAGACAAGTTAGCTGCATGGGAAAAAGATGCTGATGTTAAAGCAAAAGTGAGAGTAGCAGCAACTACATTTAGTACCAAAAAACAAGACACTAGGTGGCCTAAAAGATAAGGCAAATGCAACTACTGTGGAAAATTAGGACACTGGGAGAAAGAGTGTAGGAAGAAGTTGCAAGATAGTAAAAGACATGCTTTGCATAATTCTGCTTCTTCTCAGCCTGCCTACAACCCTGAAGTAGTTCCGCCATTGTCTACGGCAGCTTTAGGACAGCTTGCTCAGGCTCTTCTAAGAGCACAACAAGAACAGGAAAAAAACTAATTGTTGGGGCTGTGAGTAGCTACCTTTCCCCTGTAATCCATCACAATGACAAAAGAATTTTTGTGAAAGGTAGCATACACTATAAAGAGATTTATTTTTTGCTTGATACAGGTGCAGAAATTGCTAGCATAAAAATTTCTTCAGTGCAAGTTTCTACTAATAATGCAATCACTCCTGAGTATGCGTTCTTACAGAATCATCCAATTTGGGCTGAAGATAAAGATGATTGTGGGCTTCTGACAGGTGTAGAACCAGTTAAATTGACAGGAACACCACCTCCAGTTACCAAACAATATCCAATCTGTAAGGAAGCTATACAGGGAGTGAAACCTATTATAGAAAAATTACTGAAGCAAGGAGTGCTAGTTAAAACCAACAGTACCTGTAACTCACCCATTTGGCCTATAAAGAAAGCTAATGGAACATGGAGACTCACCATAGACTACAGAGTAGCCAATAAACATATTGATAAAATCACCCCATTAGTAGCAGATCCATCTACAATTTGTAATGGTTTACCATTAGATTGTAAAATTTTCACAGTGATTGATATGTCTAATGGATTATTTTCTGTACCCTTGCACTCTGACAGCCAGACATGGTTAGCTTTCACAGTTGACTATGAACAATACCAGTGGACACGGTTACCACAGGGATTTCAGAATTCCCCAACCATTTATCATCAAGCTGTCAGACGTGATTTGTGTGACCCAGAATGTCCAGTCAAAAAGTCTACTATGATTCAATATGTCGATGATATTTTGATTGCCTCGACAGATCATGAGGTACATAAAACTGAATTGGCAGCATTGTTAGACTATTTGCATAAAAAAGGACATAAATGCAGCTTTCAAAAAGCTCAAATTGCTAAAAAACAAGTTACATTTCTGGGTCAAACAATTGGTACAGGAAATAGATCCATTACACAGGATCGAGCAGCTTCAGTCAAAATAATACCTCCACCTACTACTATTAAAGCTCTCAGATCATTCTTGGGAACTGCAGGTTACTGTAGACCCTGGATTGAAGACTATGCATCAATTGCCCAGCCACTCTATGACTTATTGAAAGGTCAGGTTAAAGATTCTGATACCTTTTGTATGGAAGAAACTCAGCTTAACGCTTTCAACAATTTGAAGAGAGCACTATGTCAAGCACCAGCATTAGGAATTACACAATCAGATAGGCCCTTTGTGCTTTATGTTCATGAACACTCAGGCTTTATGACAGCATGTTTAATGCAAGATCATGGGGGCAGTTTACGCCCAATCCATTACTATTCTGGTAAACTTGACATAGTCGCTCAAGGTATGGGTCCATGCCTTAGAGCAGTACAGGCAGTTCATCTAGCTCTTCAGGCTTCAGCAGTAATGGTGTTAGGTCAGACTGTAAATGTAAGTCAGTGTCTGCACTAATGAATCAAGCAAAAGTCAATTCTGTCACTTCCATTTCGTTGGGGAAATTGTTTAACGACCCTCACAGCCCCGAACATTGTTTTACAGCGTGCACCAATCACAAACTTATCCTCATGTATGATGTCTGCATTGACTGATTTTGTGTTAGAGGATGAAGGAGAAATGATTCATGATTGTGTTACGCTTACATATACACCTACAAGTGAAGTAGCAGAAACACCCATAGAAAATGCAGAATGGGAGTTGTTTGTTGATGGTTCAGCACAAATCATTGAAGGTAACAGACGAGCAGGTTATGCAGTAACTTCCACCACAGAAGTAATAGCTTCAGGTCGTCTTCCAGATCACTTGTCAGCTCAAGCTGCAGAACTAGTAGCCTTAACTAGAGCATGCACGCTAGCTTCAGGATCAGTTGCAAATATCTACACTGATTCCAGATATGCTTTTGGGGTAATTCATGATTTTGGTGTCATTTGGCAAAGTAGACAGTTTCTAACTTCTGCCGGATCCCCCATTAAGCATGCTGGATTAGTGAAAGACCTAATGTTTGCCATGAAACTTCCTAAGAAATTGGCGGTGATTAAAGTGAAAGCACAGTGAAACAGTGAAAAGATGTGTTACATGTCAGAAAAATAATGATGTGCCAGCAGCAACTACAGCAGCAACACATACCCCAGCTCCCCCTGGGCCATTTCGTCACCTGCAGGTCGATTACATATCATTACCTCCCTGTAAAGGAAAAACTGATGTTTTGATAGTAATAGATAAGTTTTCGAGATGGGTTGAAGCTTATCCAACAGGACGTGCTACAGCTGCACATACTGCTAAATGTCTAATCACTGATTTTATTCCCAGATGGGGATTACCAGATTCCATTGACTCAGATCAGGGTACACACTTCACAGGACAGGTAGTCAAGAAAGTGTCTAAAATGTTGAAGATTAAATGGAATCTTCACTGCCCCTACAGGCCACAAGCATCAGGACAGGTTGAACGAGCTAATAGGACAATTAAAACCAGGCTAAGCAAAATGCATCAGGAAGGTGTTTCATGGGTTGAAGCACTTCCAGCGGTACTGTGTAGTATGAGAGCATCACCTAACAGATCAGTAGGACTGAGCCCTCATGAGATTATTACTGGACGCCCAATGCAGATGCCAGGTGTAATTGATCTTAGAAATGCTGATGTACACATTGTCTCAGATGCCCTGATAGCTTACTGTGAAAACCTCACCAAGTCTGTACAGAATGCCAGAGAGAGAGTTGAGTCGTGTTGGCAGAATCCACCGGAAGGTGGACACACAATCATCCCAGGTCAGTGGGTCATGATAAAGTCATTCAGAAACAAACAATTAGAGCCTAAATGGCATGGACCACATCAATTAGATTGAACAGAGGATACAAAACTAGTGTTTGCATTTTTTATTTTACTTTTTTTTCTTTTTGCAACAAATACTTTTTCGTTGCCTTTTGTTTTCTTTCTTATTCTGTGCAGATACAACGTGTTGTCCTGAGACCCATAGACACCAACCTTCTCACCTGCAAGTCCAGTCACAACCTTCTAGAGACAACTAGACCAACTGCTAAACCAACCGTCAGAGAAAAACACACAACGCAGAGAACTACATACAAGAACTTCAGTCATCCATCAATATGATCAAGATTGCCGTACTAGTGATCATCATGAACATTGCACAAGCCATAGACTCACGAAGCAACATATTCTTAGAGCTGATGAATATGTCAAGAAATGCCTTGTTCGCTGGAAAGAACATCTGCATGCCACACCCACCTTCAGTAGCAGCAGGAATCCCCTGGGTGGCACACCCCATATCCAACTGTGACACGTGTACCTTATTTGCAGTTCATACCAGTGGAATCTACAACAAAAGTACATGTCACAACATCACAACTCCTCCAGCTTCTCTGTGTTGCATTCCTGGATTACCATCCTGCAACCTAACTTCAGCAACTCCCATCATGACAGATCTACTACTGCCAATGACTTTTTCCTGGTGCGTGGAAAATTATGCTCCATCCTCAACTCCACTTGGTAAAATTCCTCGTGAACGTTGCAACTTTATAATTGAAATGAGAACAGGATCCCATGTGGACATTACTCCATCAGCAGAGATAAAGGAAAATAATTTAGCTCCACAGGACACGATCTCTTCCATAACTCTTTGCAGTAAATCAGTGGTGTATGATTCCTCCACCAACAGGAACTTTTTGGTTATGTGGAACGTCAGCCTATGACATCCTTCCCAGCCAATTCAATGGCAGGTGCACACTGGTTTATGTTCTTCCAGCTATCAGAGAGAATACCCACTCCACCCCAAGCGCTCTACATCTGCATAACTCAGCTCCTACCACAAAGGAAGAAGATGGCTGCATTCCAGGACTCACTTGTGCACAAACATGGTGGTCAAGAACTCTTGGAGCATTAATTCCGTCATATGGTGTCATGCAAGCCCTTGATCAAGTCAGAAGCTTATCAAATTCTGTTCAGAAGCTTTGGCCCTGGGTAATATCACAGACACTCTTGCTTCACACAAGATAATGATCTTACAGAACAGAATGGCCTTGGACTACATCCTTGCAAAACAAGGGGGAGCCTGCACCATCATAGGCCCAGAGTGCTGCACCGGATTAATGGATCCAACCAAGAACTTGAACAAAATTCAACAAGACATACTTGATCTTTCAGTAAAATTGCACCAGATGACTGAAGATAATTCTTCATGGTTTGGAAACCTGTTAGGTAAACCCTGGCTGTGGATCAAGGAAATAGCAATTCTTCTATTGGTTTTCCTACTGTTGTACTATCTATGCATCCACAGTATCAAATGTTTGACTCAACATTTGACTCGCGCCCATGACAAGGAAATGACTGTTCCAAACAGAACAGAATATTACCTATAAGAAATCCATGGACTATAGCGGCATGTTTGTTCCTGTGTCAGTATGCCATTTGTAAATATAGACAGTAAAAAGACACAGAGCAAGTACTACGAGCCTGTAACCATAATACGTTACAAGAATGAACTTTTTTTTAAGTGTCTAAATTTGTATTTTGTGAGAGTTATTAGAACTCTCAAAGGGGGAACTGAAAGATTACAAATTTCTTTAAATATATAAATTACATTGTAAAATGCATTCTGAGGGAGACTATAGGTAAAATACAGGAACCTGTCTCCAAAGTAATGCAAATTGTCAGTTGTGTCTATTGTCTAACAAATGGCTAGTTAACACTTTTAGGCTGGTCAAGTGGCAGGACGGGTTCTGGCTCCAGTACTTAATTTGCACACTTTGTTTTCATGCTAAAATGTAACATGAATGGGTACTTATATACTGATGAGATCGGGGCTGGAGTTGCAATTTACCCCGCTGACAACAACACTTCATTTGCATGCTTTGTTGAGGTTTGTCCCCTCCTATTATGTATCACTGGCTGTAAAAATGTATATATTTGAGTGCATAGTTGTACTACATGAGAGATCTTTCGATGAACGCCACAGCTATGCCGAGTTCTTATTAAAGAATTCTGTTTTGAAGATACCCGAAAGCCTCCCTGGTTTTGTCTCGTCTTAGAAATTCACAACAGTTTGTTTCAAACAGCAACTTCTTCCAACAATCCAACAACAGTTTGGTGAAGAACAATGCATTTTCCAGCATGATGGAGCACCGTGCCATAAGGCAAATCTGATATCTAAGTGGCTCGGGGACCAAAACGTTGATATTTTGGGTCCATGGACTGGAAACTCCCCAGATCTTAATCCCATTGAGAACTTGTGGTCAATCCTCAAGAGGCGGGTGGACAAACAAAAACCCACTAATTCTGACAAACTCCAAGAAGTGATTATGAAAGCATGGGTTGCTATCAGTCAGGATTTGGCCCAGAAGTTGATTGAGAGCATGCCCAGTCGAATTGCAGAGGTCCTGAAAAAGCAGGGCCAACACTGCAAATACTGACTCTTTGCATAAATGTCATATAATTGTCGATAAAAGCCTTTGAAATGTATGAAGTGCTTGTAATTATATTTCAGTACATCACAGAAACAACTGAAACAAAGATCTAAAAGCAGTTTAGCAGCAAACTTTGTGAAAACTAATATTTGTGTCATTCTCAAAACTTTTGGCCACGACTGTACATTGTAAAAGCGCTATAGAAATAAAGATGAATTGAATTGGACAAATCTAAGCTTGTTTTTAATAAAATAAATATAAATTTTCATATAATAAATACTACTAATAATAATAATAACATTATACAAAAGCAAGTTGTCATGAATAAACTAAAAAAGCCCCCCGGGATGAAGAAGGCATGGAGGCAGTGGTTTTTATATTTATGTAGAAAGTAATCATTTTTGTAATATTTTAATCCTTTAATTCTTTTTCATTTGTAAAGATATTTCTGTATAGCTGTACATCCTGCGTGTTGAATCCAGGATTGAGCAATGTGTAAGCGAGGCGCACAACTAACACGCTCTGCGCTGGACTTTAGACCCGCTTTCAGCTGGTCTATTGCATAGTCTATTTTAGTTCCTTGAAATAGAAACACGTTAACAATGCGCCTTAACACACCTCTTTTCTAGACCAAAACCAGCAGCTTACATTCATAAACAGCTGTGAAAATGCCTCTTCTGATTGATTCAGAATCTCCCTGCTGCACAAACTGCCACAGACTTCTATAAAAGACTGCAGTTCATGAAACAAAGTTACTTGTGATCCGATCAGAAGTGCGGGATCACACAGTATTACTTCATTGTGGAAAAAAAGCTACTGTTTTAAGCACAGCATACAGCCGCTGAGTCCTGTAAATTGACGCAAGCTACTGTTTTAAGCACAGAAAAACAGAACGAAACTGTTGAAAATTAGCATAATAACTGATGGCATACAGCATGCCTGTAGCTTTTTCTAGGCAGATATCAGTTTAATTATGTGATAGAAAGTTTAAGGCCTCTTCAAGTTCTGTAACAAATCATTCAAATCTGGTGCCAATTAAGTGTAGATCTGAGACTACTGTAGGGAAAGTAACTAAAACTGTGAAGTTATCATTTTAAACATCCGATCACTTAAAGGGCACATATTTTACCCCTTTTTCAAGATTTCAGATAAGTCTTTTGTGTCTCCAGAATGTGTCTGTATAGTTTCAGCTCAAAACCCCCATCAGATTATTTATTATACCTTTCAGAATATCGGAATTTTCTCCTTTGAACACTACGTAGCTGTTTTTGTTGGCTGTGCCTTTAATGCTAGTTCTCCCCGCCCACCGTTCCCACGTGCCTGTCAGAGTGTGCCTCAATCTCTGCCTCGGCAGCGTCAGATAAACAGCAGAGTCACAGACATGAAGGAAGCAGATCTCACGTAACGTTTGTGAGAAATACTACATTAAGAATTTTCCCAATGATTATTTGATGTATTTGTTGTGGAGTTAATTCAATCCTTTCTGCAACAATGAGTCACACACAATGTCGTTACAAAGTTCACGCACATACACACAGACACACACACACATACACAGCGGACACACACAGTGCGTGCGCTTAACTGTAATATACACTGTTGTATGAATATCCGTTATGTTAATGTACAAAATAAACCTGATTTAACTTCCACAAACCAGGATTGAAGTGTCTTCTTTTATAATTGTACTGACACGCGGCTGTTGTGATAAAGTAAAGTGATGAAAATTTTTTATTACAAACATGCACGGTTTTAAAAATGTTTTAAACTTAAAACTTATTCTTGATCACATTTGATGATGATTGATGATCACAGCGAGCTTAACAGATCTTTTAATCCCAGTTGCTTTGCGCATGTCCTGTCTTGTTGATATGATTATACACGTTACTACGGAGACATGTTAATACGTGACTGTCAATCAATTTGGTGGGTGGGGAAACCGCACTCCTTCGTCACGTTGTGGTGGGCCTCAAAATGGGAGGGATTTGGATCCTATTTTAACATCAGGAAATTTGAAAAAAGAGACTTATTGTCTTTATATCACTCTAATATGACTGTGGACACACTACACCTACACAAAGTACAGATGCTTTTCATCATAGGTGCCCTTTAACAATAAGTCACTTCTTTTCAACGGTTATATTAACACAAATTGCCTGGATTTTATGCTTTTAAATTAAACTTGGCTAGATGACAGCTGTAGTGCAGCAGTCCTAAATGAAGCAGCCCCTCCTAAGTTTATTTTTATACTATATATAGTGTCGGCAGAGATTATAGGAGAGGTAGAGGCATTGCTGCTCTGTTTAAAGATGTCTATGAGTTTATGCAAGTGTCATTTAGTGAATTATTGTACTTTGAATATCTGAGTATAGCACTAAAGGCTTGTTCCACGCATTTTACTGATCATTATCTCCAGACCTCCAAAATATTCTCTAACTTTTATTGATGATTTTACAGAGCTGTTACCAATAGTAACCTCTGAATTTGACTATTTTACTATTGCTGGGGATTTTAATATTCACAATGATAATCCAGAAATCAATGCTGTAAAAGAACTCATGACTGCTTTGAACACTTTTGATCTGACTCAACATGTACAGGGACCCACACAATCATGGACACAATCTAGATTTACTTACTAAGGGTTTACACATTTCTTCGACTGTTGTTAAGGATGTCGCATTATCTGATAATTTCTGTATTTTCTTTGATATATTGATCACTATAGCCATTGAAGCCAATCTGTCTGAAAGAGATTCATAAATGAGAACACTAGTGTGCAGTTTATGAAGGTCATATCACTAGCACCAAGCAAATTTGTAGACTCTGGAGATTTTCTCCTTGATTTGTTTAACTCTAAAGTTAAGAATGTAATGGATTACTTGCTCCTGTTAAAGTCAGGAAGAAGACTGGGAGACAAAAAGCACCTTGGAGAAACTCAACAGAAGTACAAATGCATGTGCATGTGGAGGAAGACGAAACTTGTAGTCCACTATAACATCTATGAAGACAGTCTTCATGCTTTTAATGTAAAACTAGGTATTGCTAGGCAGACTTTTTTCTCAAACCTAATTAACAGCAACTTAGGGTGTACTTACACTAGGTATAGTTGCCTTAAACCATGTTGAAGCGCATTTGTCCCCCCTCCCCTCTCCCTCGGTGGCCTGCACTCACACATTTTGCCTTTCGAGCCGGAGCACGCTTACATCATCAAGAATGCAACTGTAGTTCAACAGAAGAGAAGTTTAACAGCACATTGGACATTGCTTTAGTAATATCGTTTTGTATTATTTTTAGTGGTTTGGGATGCAGTGACATGCAGTCAAATATTTTGCAGTCAATATATTTAACAGATCCACAACTTTTGACACTCATAAAGTATTATAAAAGTCCTCATGCTGCACGTATTAGGAGGTTTTCTGAAGGTGGCAGCTGACATGCAGCGAGGGGTTTGCTTCTTTAATAAACTATAACAGTTTGCGTTCATTGAAAAGTAAGAATGATTAATAAATCCATATGAAACAGTCCCTTAAAAGTGACGATTTGCACTCAATAGTGATGGGAAGTTCGGATCAGTTTACTGACTCGGACCTTTGAGTCTCGTTCATCTCGGTCATTTAGTTCATTTCGATCAATTTGCCAAAATATTATTAAAATTTTATGAGTTGCTTCCAAACTCATCTACGATTACACCAAACGTTGATCACACTACAAACAAGTCATAACTACAATGCTATAAGAAAGAGAAAATAATCATCTATTGGTTACCTGGTGTTTTGTCTGTGATTATGTCAGCTCACCTCTTCTGACATGTCTTTAAATTTGAGTGGTTCGTTCACGTCAAACTGACAGTCCCGTGCAAGCTTAACCAAAAGCACACAGTCTGAACCGAAAGGAGCCATGATTAGTTCAGCTTTCGAGTCTTCTGGTTTTTGAGTCCTTCGTTCATCACGTGACAGCATGTAAAGAGAGATGACTCAAGAAATGAACGGATCAAATCTTTTTCCGCCTCTGACTGCATATGATTGGTTTCTGTCTTCCACGTGATGAACGAACGACTCAAATCGAGGACTCGAGAGATGAACAGATCAAATCTTGATCACTCCCTGAAAGTCTCATCATTTATAGAAAAATATCATTACATTTCTATAAATCACTAAATGGCCTAGGACCTCAATACATTACAGACATGCTCACTGAATACAAACCAGATCACTCAGATCATTAACATCAAGTAAATTAGAAATTCCAAGAGTTCAGTCCAAGCAGGGTGATTCTGCTTTCAGTTATTATGCCCCTCGCTGCAGGAAATCAGTTACAAAAAATTATTAAATGTGCTCCAACATTTGGTTACAACACACCTGTTTAGCTGTGCCTTTACTGAATGAGCACTGTGCTACGTCCGACAGATCACACTTTTATGCCTTTCTTTTCATTTTCATTCCTTAAAAACTGGTTTAACACATTTAGTCTGTTTTTAATCATTGTTATTCTTTGTTGTTTTATTTGTTATACTTGTATTTTATGTTTTTTATGCTTGTTTATGTAAAGCACTTTGAATTACTATTGTGTATAAAATGTGCAATATATAACTTGACTTGCCTTCCACTCTAAATTGTGTGTTGATGCTCATTTCCCAAAAGGGCTGTTTTATGATAGAGAAAATGAGTAAACAGTTTTTTTGTCTCTATTTGAGATGATCACATCTTGAGTAAATTGTACCAATTGTAGCATGGGGATGGGTGTGTGACACAGAGAACCATCTCATACAATGGGGTCTCCAAATTGTATTAACATACCTAGCACAGCTGTAACAACAGCCAAGGAGCAACTTCATTTACATTTAAATGCAGTAAACTAATCTGTATAAAAGGTTTGAGTTTAATAATGTTGAGGGTTCATTCTGACCCCACTGAACCTAGGGTACTGCCATGTACTTTGAGACTGCAATGCTGAATAAACATATTAATTGAGATCTTCACCGTCCTCATCATTTTTTCTTAATCAAAAGAGCCAGAATTGAGGGCACCCTTGTCACTATTCTTAACATCTATGCTCCTCCAGGTAGTAAATGCTCCTTCTTTAAAACTTTTATAGATTTAACAGCATTTGAATCGCAAGGCATCTTTATTTGCAGTGGAGATTTCAACATTTTATTAGACCCTAAATTATATTGTTTGAGTAGATTTCTGTCTTCACATCCATTCCAGGAAAGATCAAAGTGTATCCTTTTTCCTTACTTTATTATTATGATTATTTGAATCAGTATTTAATCTTTGAAATGATTTTGAATAATGAATAAAGATAAACATTACCTAATTTAGAAATGTTCAGTTGAAGTGCCTCTGTCCCTATCTTTGTCTGTCAAATCTCTATTGTCAGGAGCTACCAAGTCAGGTCAGAGTTCATGGAGACTTCTTGATTGAAACTGGATTCTTGATGAATTGGAAAAAACTGTTTCCTGAGTTATTTGCTATTTTATGTGTTAATTCTGTTTAAAGTACTTTCTTTTGTATGCAAGATAGTCTTTTTAAGTTAACAGTCTGTATTAGGGCTGTGCGATTTAGGGGAAATATCGAATTGCAATTTTTTTTGACAAATATTGCGATTTCGATTTGATTTGCGATTTAATTTTGTAGTTAAGCTTCAGCTCAATAATCTGTATCGTAGCTTCTTACTGTTAAAATGCAGTGAGTGTTAGGTAAAAAAAGGACTTGAAAAGATAGTAACTTACTTAAACAATTATTCAAATTTATTTTTAAATATTCAGAAAGTAAACACTCATTTTTCTCTAGAGCAAACAGTATAAAATCACCTTACCTGTATAACAGTATATTATCACACTTAACACAAATAAAATCACCTTACCTTTCTGTAAACAAGATGAACTCAAATTAGGCAGATAGTGTTGCTTATTATACAAACAAAAAAATAATAATTATAAAAATACAGAACACTCAGCAAACTAATATTGCTGGTAAGAGCCTTTCTGTAGCATATATTGTCTAAAACACAATAATTATCACAGATGCTACACAAAATATCATGACGTTAAACGTACAACTGTTTGTACTCCAAAATGGCTAAAATAGGTGCGAGACGGAAGTGTATATCTTCTATCCAGCATGTAGATGAGTTTTTTTTTTTAAATCCCTCTTTGGTCACTGCATTAAAAGGTACCGTGTCTTTAGCGAGGTAGTGCGTTATGGCATTAGTTATCTCCTGGGTAGAGTTGCACCAGCTGTTCGTAAGTTCTTTCTTAAACTGGAAGGTAAAGTCCACGCTAGGGGCTTTGTAACTACTAGCTAGTTTGTAACTAAATTTGTTAACATGTTCTTAAAGCAAACTGTAGTTAGTAGGTCATAAGCTCTCCGTAAAGTCATACGTATAGTTGCATTGCATGACGTAATATCCAATAAGAAGCATTTAAATGGTTAAACTGCTTTAAAATTCTGCATCTAATGCATCTATATATAACTGTCCTATGAAAATGAAATGACAAATCATATTTTTATAGTATATAACATTACAGTCACTCACTACAGACAACGCACATACCTGAATCGCGAGCCGTGAATGCACGTTAAATACACATGAAGTCATCAAAACATTAAACTTTAATTTTGTGTGACCAAAATATTCCAATATTACCGATGTCCTGTTTTTCTTTGATATTAATTTGTCTATTAATGCTTCTGAAGCGGCAGACACCATAATCCCACTCGTTCACGGTTTCCTGTTTGTGTTTTTTTTTGTTTTGTTTTTTTGTGGGCATTCTGCATAGTTCGGTTGCACAATTCTGATTGGGCAGAACGAAAGTGTGCTCACTCAGATCGGTAGTAAGACTGTCACACACAGATGCCATGCACGCATTTGCTCTGGGCGGGGGAAATGACATAATACATATTTCATATCGCAGCCTCTTGCGATTAGCTAATCGCAACGTTTCAAACGCGATTCCGATTCAATTAATCGTACAGCCCTAGTCTGAATGTCGATTGTACCAGTTTTGAATCAGTTTTGATAAGACAGCTTAGAGTACCAAAAACGGCATTGAGCATGAAACAGAATGTTCTCTTGTGTGCATATATGCTTCCGTGGGTCAGCTCTACCGATCTAAAAATCAGCCCTGAATAGTCTGCCGACTGTCTGGCCTGAGACTCCTGTCTCCATCTCCTATCAGGTCTCAGATACAACAGATATGATCTAATTTAGAATTAAAATTTGTTATAGTGGATTAATTGATATATCAGATCACGCATTACTATCACTTTACCTAAATTTAGAGATTAAACAAACAAAAAAAAATCTGGAGACTTAATTCTGGCATTTTGAAATAACAGAGAAATAAGGGATCAACATGTAGTTGAAATAAACCTATAAGTCAAGCAGAACGACAAAGGTTTAGCCTCTTCCACTATAATATGGGATGAGTGTAAAGCAGTCTTTAAGGGTAAAATCATTGCTACTACGTCTCTTCTAAAGAAGTGCAGAAAGTTGCTTCTAAAGTTGGTCAGAGTATCTAGGAACTTTTTAAGTAGTAATTCATGACTTCCTGTTTCCCTGGGATATAAATATGATGTGACACAAAGGCTTATTTCTCTTATCATTTTTTCAACATGACAAAGACATGATAACACACCACTGAAGTAAGGCAAGGAATGGTGAGGGAATGGCTACAAAAAATAGCCACTCGACTGAACTTGCCCGTATCCACACTCAGATGAATCATTAAGTTTAAAACAGCTGGAAAAGTGACAAACAAGGCTGGAAGAGGACACAAGTTTTATCTTGCAACCATGCACAATGAGGAGGATGGTAAGAGAAGTAAAAAAAATCTCCAAAGCTCACTGTCAGAGAATTGCATTTAAAAGTGGCATCTTGGGGTCACAAAGTCTCCATAACAGCACTACAACATACAAAAGAGAGAGATCGACTTAGAAAGTCACTTACCAGTTTTATAATGATTTGATCAGCTGTAGTTTAAAATTACGCTGTTTTTTTCTCCTTTAAAGGCTTATTATGCGGTCTCTGTCGCCAACTTGTGGATGGCGCTGTATCTCCGAAATACAGCAGAGATAAACCCAAGTTTATCTTGCAACCATGCACAATGAGGAGGATGGTAAGAGAAGTAAAACAATCTCCAAAGCTCACTGTCAGAGAATTGCACCAAAGAGTGGCATCTTGGGGTCACAAAGTCTCCATAACAACCATCAGATTTGGGAGTTGTTTAGGAGGCATGCAAGGAAAAAGCCTTTTTACATACAGCACTACAACATACAAAAGAGAGAGATCGACTTAGAAAGTCACTTACCAGTTTTATAATGATTTGATCAGCTGTAGTTAAAAATTACGCTGGGTTTTTCTTCTTTAAGGGCTTATTATTATTATCTCCTAAATTATAAATATTTAAAATAGGCACTATCCTTATAAATAAACTGCATAGTTGCAATCTAAACAACTACAATTTCACCTAAAAAAGCATCAAAAGTGCATTATGTTGTCCAACAGATACAATATTTTTAAACTGTAGTGAGTTTATTGATCTGCTGTCACTCTATGTTGGCAGAGTAATACAGAAGCGTGAGGAGGCTGTAGGAGTTCTGATATTGCAGAATACCGCACTGCTATCAGCCAATCAGATTCGAGAACAAGACAGAACTGTTGCCCTTCTGAATTATTAGCCCCCCTGTATATTTTTTCCCCAATTTCTGTTTAACGGAAAGATTTTTTCAACACATTTCTAAACATAAAAGTTTTATTTCTAAACATTAAAGTTATGAGTTTAATAACTCATTTCTAATAACTGATTTCCTTTTATCTTTGCCAAGATGACAGTACATAATATTTGACTAGATATTTTTCAAGATACTAGTATTCAGCTTAAAGTGACATTTAAAGGCTTAACTAGGTTAATTAGGCAAGTTAGGGTAATTAGGCAAGTCATTGTATAACAGTGGTTTGTTCTGTAGACAATCAAAACAAATTTTTATTAAGGGGGCCAATAATATTGACCTTAAAATAGTTTTTTTTTTTTTACTTTTTAAAACTGGATAAGTTGGCAGTTCATTCCGCTGTGGCGGCCCCAGATTAATAAAGGGACTAAGCTGAAAAGAAAATGAATGAATGAATGAATAACTTCCCTCTCTTCTTAACCATGGCCTGGTATCCCACCAGCTCTGACAGGTTCCCTCCTTCCTCTGGCTCCACCAAGGGTCACCCTGTCTCCACCTCTGGACTCCACTCCTCTAGCTGTGCCTCGTCACTCTATCCTGTCATCTGCGTTGAGCTCCTCCATCTCTCCAGCTCCAGCTTAGTCCTCTGTCACTCTGGCTCCACCGAGGTCTGCCAGATCTCCACCTGTTTTCCCCTGTCATGTGTTCCATGTGCATTTTTTTTTAGTATTCATTAGTTTCACCTGTATTCACACCACTTTTGGTTATTAGTTAGTCATGTCTAGTGTATTTATACTCATTTGCTTTGGTTGTTCTGCATCTGGTCTTAACAGTCATGTTCTTCATTATCGTCATTCTAATTGTCATTCTGTATTGTCAATTCATGTTGGTTGCTCCTGTGTTCATGTTTCCCTGGAGATTCAGTAAATAAATAAGAAGACGTTTAATATAATCTGTTTCCTGTGTGTTTGTAGAGCTCGACTGTGACAACAGTCTGCAATTTTTCTTTTTGCATGCTTAAAGGGGTGGTCCACTACGATATCATATTTTAAACTTTAACTCATGTGTAATGTAGCTCTTTGAACATAAACAACATCTCTGAATGTAATACGCTCAAAGTTCAATGCAAAGGGAGACATTGGCTTTTACAGAGTTAGTTTAGCAAAGCCTACAGCGAATGAAGTTTGGGACTACAAAAAAAAAACATCCGGGTTAGTGGGATCACAAATGTTTAGGTTACGCGCATTCACCATGCACATACACCCCGCGCAGCGAAGGGGCATGGTCAGAGGCGCTGTAATGTTATAGCAGAGAAAGCTAAAATGCCATCCAAACGTTGCTATTTCCACAGAGCTTGTTCTGTTTCTGTATTTGGGCTTACAAAGGACAGGACACAAAGAGAGAAGTGCTTACAATTTAATTTTAATTATGTTCCATAAAAAAGATATAGCTAGCATTTGACAAAGGACAGCTTCCAGAATCTCTCCCAGTTCAGTGCTGGATTCGGCTAAAAACTCCTCAAAGAAGGAACAGCTCCAACCATAATAGAAGAAGCTGTGGATTGCCACAACCTGTAAGTATTTTTATTTGTTAAAATTGATCAATTACATGCATAGTTTCTAGCATTAACGGTATGTTGTAGCAAGGACGTAAGCAAGGATGTAAACAACGGGAAATGCTGTTTGGCACCGCTAACAATTTAGCTACAAATTCATATTTATTTATCAAACCCCTGTAAACACCCACAATCTTCATCAGCGTGTGCAGCGTCACTCTAAGCGGCCGCCTTCCCTGCGTTCTACATTTCAAATAACCAACTCACAAAATATATGTGAACATTTCATATTACTTACACGTGCTAATTCCGAATGTATGTGAAAGACACTTGTCAGATTTTATTTTAGAGAACCGATCCACAAATAACACATTATGCTAGCTTACCAATCAGAGCCTCTTAAGGACGGGCCTTTCGGAGGAACTAGGAAATATTGTTTTCATGTTAGCTGAGTAGCAGCTGTATATAATCAAAGTAAGATATATGAAAAAATAACATGATTTTTTTTTACAAATGAAGCATGAGAAAACACTAGCCGCGTTTCCACTGTCACGCCTAAAGGGAGGGAGCCAGGGCCAGTCGCGTTTCCACAGTCACCTCCGGGGCCTGATTGGGCCAAAGCAGGGCTTTCTCAGGGCCAGCGGCCGGATTTTTTCCGCATATATAATATATAATCAAAAGAGCTCTAGGAACATCTTGCTACTGATAATGTCATTGTACATTGTTCCACAGTCCAGCACACTCTTCACAAAGAACAGCTCAATTGAAGGGTGGTGCAGAAAAAGCCTTTTCTGCATTCTGCCATCAAGAAGAGTCATCTGATGTATGCAAAGGCTAATTTGGGAAAATATACTGTGGACAGATGAGTTATTTGGTCACAACCACAGGCACTTTGCATGGCAAAGAAGAACCTGCTACCTACTGTAAAATATGGTGGAGGGTCCATCATGCTGTGGGGATAACCTTATAACCTTATAACAATATACAATGCAATACTTTCTCCATACGCATTTGTACACAGCACCTTATAACAGTATACAATGCAATACTTCTCCATACGCATTTGTACACAGCACCTTATAACTTGTATATTTATAACAAATCTGTACAAACAATTCATCATCCAGAGCTCTTTTGTCTAACTGCATCTCTGTTTAATGTGTGTCGTATTTTTCTCATATTTATTTTATGTTGTCACTTGTCACTTTATGTACACTGGAAGCTTCTGTAGCCAAAACAAATTCCTTGTGTGTGTAAGCACACTTGGCAATAAAACCGATTCTGATTTTGATTCTGATGTGTGGTAAGCACAGGTACTGGAAACCTTGTCAGGTCGCATGGATTCCACCCAGTATCTGGAGATTCTTCAGAGCAATATTCAGGAATCAAAGCACAGTTCCACATCTACCAAGGAATTTATGCTCAGACATGATATATTGTTGTAGAATGGTCATCCAAGTCCAGATTGATTTGAAATCACACTTGGCACCCATCAAACCTGACTGAACTGGAGAAACTTTCCAAGAAAGAATGGTCCAAAGTGCCTTAAGCAAGAATTCAGGGACTTATCCTTGGCTATAAGAACCATCTACAGGCTGTTATTTTAACAAAAGCTGACTCTACAAAAAAATGATGCCATTATTCTGCCCACATTTTTGCAACTGTCTGTTTTGGTTATGATTTAAATTGCATTGCATCTGTTGATTAAATTAATGTTATGTCAGCACTGAAATGTTGCTTTCTATAGGATGTAAAATATATCCAAATGTGTTCTCATTTGTGTTCTATAGAATTTTCATAGGCCTATACATTACTTTTGACCAGCCTTTTAGCAAAGCCTATATTAATATATATTGATATTTCTGTGCCAGTATTTCTGTGACACCATACACTAAACTGAGGATAGTTTAACCAATTCAAAACACTCCCTCACCTGAACTCACCGCGAGTCAGATAGAAAAAAGAAAGTGCAGCGCTGAGGTAAAATCCGATTCTCAAGTCATAATCTTTAAAATAATGACTTGTATTACAAATTATTGATAGAGGTTTGTGATATAGGAATTACAGCAGAGCATTCAAATGCTTATTTTCCAGGGAGCAAGTGTTTTAAGTTAGTAGGCCTGCTGATGTTACAGCTGTAACATAATATAATCAGAAGTGTACACACACGACTGTACATCCAGACACAGCTCCAACGTCATTGTTACATTTGCTGATGACACAACGGTGGTGGGCTTAATAACCAATAATGATGAGACACTCTGACGCAATGGTGGCAGGAAAACCACCTCTCACTCAACATCAGCAAAACCAAGGAGCTGGTGGTGGATTTCGGGAGAGAGAAAAGAGAACTCCCACACTCCCATCACCATCAACGGGACACCAGTTGAGAGGGTCAGCACTTTCAAGTTTCTTGGAGTCCACATCGCTGAGGATCTGACATGGACTGCTCACACAGATGCATTGCTGAGGAAGGCACAACAACGCCTCTTCTTCCTCAGACATCTCAGGAGGTTTGGAATGAGCCCCCACATCCTCCGCCCATTCTACACCTGCACTGTGGAGAGCATCCTGACTGGCTGCATCACCACCTGGTATGGAAACAGCACCGGCAGCAATCGCAAAGGTCTACATAGAATTGCGCAAACTGCTGGCTGCGTGGTAGGAGGTGAGCTTCCCTCCCTCCAGGACATCTACACCAGGCTGTGCATGAGGAAAGCCAAGAGAATAATCAGAGACTCCAACCACCCAAGCCATGGACTTTTCTCTCTGCTACCCTCAGGCAGACGGTTCCGCAGCATCCAGTCACCCACCAGCCGACTGAAGGAAAGCTTCTTCCCACTGACTATCAGGCTGATGAACACTTAACATACCTCACACAAACTCTTCCATGCCCCTCACTGCATACCATCAAGATGTAGCATGCACTGCACTTTAACCAATCCATACTTAAAACAATATTGCCTACAATAATTTTCCACCAACAGTCAAACTATGTGTACACCTATTCATTATCTTCTACGTATTACTGTCAACATTGCCAATTTTGTTTTGTTTTTTTGGGAGTATGTTGTTGTACTTTGCACTGTCGTTGTATTTTGCACTGTCTGGAGCCAGCACCTAAGCTTTTCACTCATCATAGTACACGTGCTGCTGATGATGTGACAATAAAAGTGATTTGTTTTGATTTTTGATTTGATTTGGACTAGTGATCATTTTAGGCTGAGATTGTAAATGATCAATCAATTTGGGCCAAGACTTAACACTGGCCAGAATAATAAAAAGAGAGTCAAAACATTCAACAGCCTCAGTGACACACTTTGGAATGATGGTTGTTTGAGGTGGAAATTCTGGGGTGATGACAATTTTGGAAAATAATCAAACTCTAAACTATTATGCTTAAGGTGTATAACAAAATAACAAAATTGAAAAATCTTCAGATCCTCCATCATTTTCATAGATAAAAGATGATCCAGACATTGATTAAAGGTTGTCATAAGTTCATAGTCAGACAACCCAAGTCCCATTGCCAATGTTCAAAATGACTGAGCAAAGGCTCCTACCTCCACAAATAAGCAAATACTAAACTAGATCACTAAACAAACATACCAGCCATGGGGAACAAACCAAATCCTAAGGCAACTAAAACCCCAGACAAAAGGGTTTATAAAGACGGCTAAATTAACAAACAAGAAACAGCTGTAACACATAACACAATTAGAAGTGCAAAGGATTATTAGAAATTAAGTTCAACTACAAAACAAGCTAGTGCCCTCAAGTGTCCAAAAAAAAAGGGCACTGCAACAGGTGTTTATATATTTTATATGTCAAAAATCATATGTTTGTAACACAGGAGTCGAGGTGACAACGAAGTTGAGGGTCCAAACACAGTTTATTTACATCTTAGTCAGGCAGGCAATGGTCACCAGGAACAAATGGTATCATGAGGGTACTCCAAAAGCATAGTCGTGGTCACAGGCAGAGGTCGGTGCAGGCGGTAAACAGGATAAACAAAGAACAAAACAAGAGTCAGGAAACACAACAAGACTGGACTAGGAAATGCTTCAGAAAGTTACAGGTAAACAAGGCTCAGCAATATGTGTGAGAATGAGAGCAGTATATATAGTCCATGTAATCAGTCTATGATGACCTTCCAGCTGTTTGTGTGCAATCAGGAAGAGAACTGGAACTGGTAAGTGTGTGAGGTGCATGATGGAATTTGTAGTTCATATCAGTGGCATATTTGTAGTTTTCCAGCAATCTGCAACTGCTAGATCACTGGTGATCATGACAATGTTATATGTTGCACACATAATTTTATGTTAAAAAACAATTTAAAAAAAAGGTAGAATCTTTTGTGAAAATACTACATCATACCATAAAATACCATATTAAAATGTTTTATGACACACAAGGGCACACATTTTGAAGAAAAACTGTCTGTTTCTTTCCACTTCCAGAAAACTGCTTTTTTTTCTAACCACTGCGGTGACATTGCGTTAGGGACTCATCTGACAGGCTCGCTCTGTTTACAGTGAAGCAGAGTAGCATATAGCAGAATATAGCAGAAAAGTAATTTATCATCATCGTGGTATATTATTGTGTTTATGGGGGCTGCACATACTGCACATCCACAAGTTTTCTGTTGCTGTTTTGGTTGATTTTTGTTCACAAAATGAAATGAACCCGATAAGACTGAAAGTTGGTGCGGATATGGTGGAAAACATGCTCTCGGATCAGTCAGAGACGCAGCACGATGAAAATGTGAACTGGACCTGTTTTTTCTTTTATATTTGAACATGATTATGACTATTTGAGTAATTAGAAGCAACGCAATATTTTGCGTTGGAGTAGCGTACAGTACATCTTCAAATTCAAACACTATCTTTGACTTCCTTTTTTTTTTTTTTTATATTGGAAACCTGTAACCTGTCACAGAAGGGGGACTGAGACCAGAGCTGTGAGTATAAATAACAGTTTATTGTAGAAAGTTAATAACAGTTGATATGGCAAACAGGTAAAGTCTTTTCTTGAATGGGACAGTGGACCCAAGAAGATCGGGTGACACAACCAGGTGTAAGCACTTCGTAGGTCGCGTTTGGTGAAAATACGAGTCTACCTATGTGTTCTAGCATGGCCGGGACGAGGGGAAGTGGGTACCTGTTATTGATCTTGATGTTATTGAAAGCACGATAATCGATGCAGGGTCAAATTCCCCCATCCTTCTTGGCCACAAAGAAGAAGCTGAACACGGCAGGGGACGTAGAAGGGCAGATGTAGCTTTGGGATACACCTCTTCTATGTACTCCTCCATGGCCTTCTTCTTTAGGGAATGGATAGGGTCCATAGACGTGTCCATGGGGCACTGGCTCACCCTTAATCAGGTTAATCGAGCAGTCCCATGGCCTGTGAGGTGGAAGCTGGATGGCTCTCTTGAAAATGTCTTTGAATTCTTTGTAGCAGTGAGAAATCTTCTCTGAACACTGTTCAACAGGACTTTGGTAAGTGGTAACACAGACATAGGATTAATAACTTTCTTGACAGGACATTCTGGAATACACTCAGAGAAACAGTCTTTTCCCCATTTTAGGATCTCACCAGTACCCCAAGAGAGCACTGGATTGTGTTTGACCAGACCCATTCGCAGATGAACGGAATCCACATCTGTGTTGATGTGACCATGATTTAGGGGTTCCTGATGATGGACTGTACATTATAGCTTTTCTCGGAGGACTGGGTCTTACAGTGGAGCTGACGGCAAAGTGCGTCGGAGATGAAATTGCCGGCTGAACCGGAGTCAAGGAGTGCGACCACAGGAAGAGAGATGTTAGGTGCAGTAAGCGTCACAACAGTGGTGAGAGGTAGCATATTTTCTTGCATAGCATGAATTGCATTCACCATGGGAAGTGCTGGACATATAGGGCATGAACTTCTACAGTATAAACAGAGACCCTGATTCAGCCGACAGAGCCGCTCTGCTTTGGTAATCTTTCCTTGGTCAAGAATCATGGGTTCGGGCCCGGGGTCTGGAGGGGTCGAGGAAACAGGCTTACGGAGAAGTGGGTGACTGAATAAATTGTGAATCTCTCTGCTACAGGCTTCCATGCATGCTGAACACCGGATGGACAACTAGATTAAGTTTTCCAAACCATATGTATCATCATAGGCTGCTACCTGCATTCTCAGATGGGGTTCCAACCCCTGCCGGTAAGTTGTCATAAGCGCCAAAGGCTGGCTGCTGCGAGGGTACGAACTTTTAAAGAATATTCTTGAATAGACATTGTACCTTGTTTCAGATGATATAATTGTTCGCCAGCAGAGGCCTCTTCTGTCGAACGGCCAAAACTGCTTTGAAATGTTCGGTAAAGTGCTTGATGGATTGTGTTACTGGTCCTTTTTGAGCCGACAAGGTTTAAGCCCAACGCAGTGCCTGTCCTGAAAGCAGAGATATCAGAAAAGCGATCTTGGAAGCATCAGTCAGATACAATAAAAGTTGCATTTCAAACAAGTGAACATTGTATTAGAAACTCGTTGCACGCCTCCACCAGGCCTAAGTAGGGCACCAGGCGAGCCATGGGACTGGCATTGGCCTGCAGCGATGAAGACATGTGGAAATGTCGAAGTGCTGGGTGTCAGTGGTGAAGGTGCACGAAGCACTTGTTTAAGTGAGTCCACAAGTGTCTGGGATGGGTGTCAGTCCCTCTTCTGTCACAGAAGAGGGACTGAGAACAGGGCTCTGATATGACAAACAGGTAAAGTCTTTTCTAGAATAGGATGAGCAGTGGACCAGGATGGAATGAACCGGAGACTGATGGTGATGATGGACACAGAGGAGATTGGGAGACACAGACGCAGACGCTGGAGATAACTGGACAGGACCGGTAAGTATAACTAGGAGATAATGATATCACTGACCATGAGATTTTGTCCTTCTCGATGAGATGAGGCCGGACACTGAGTGAAGCGGAGTGCAGGGTTTTATGGGCTGGAGTGATGAGCGGGGAATGATGTGCAGGTGCCTAAGTGATCAGAATTCAGGTGAGGGAGAGCTTGCTGATTGGAGTGACTGAGCGGGGTGATTTATGTGATTGGGAGTAGGGAGAACCTGGCCTGGCTGTGACATAACAATTGACTTCCGTAGTATTTGTTTTTCCTACTATTGAAGTCAGTGGTTACAGGTTTTCAGCTTTCTTCAAAATATCTTCTTTTGTGATCAACAGAAGAAACACATAAAGGTTTGGAACCACTTGAGGGAGAGTAAAAATATTCTGTCCTGTCAATGAGTAAAGGCACTTTTTATTCACATAGGGGGAGTATTCATCTTGTATAAGAAAAAAACAACATTTGAAAAAGTTTGTTCACACATACTCAACTTATAATGGGCAGTGTTGGGGTAATGCATTATAAGTACCGCACGTTACGTAATAATATTACTTTTCTAAAGTAATGAGTAAAGTAATGCATTACTTTTAAAAATAAGTAATATTATTTGAGTTACTTTTAGAAAAATGTAACGCGGGTTACTTTTTACCTTGCTTAATTGACTTTTTAAAAATATATATTGCGGAATAAAATTTACCTTAGTCAGGTTGAATCACATACTCAATGAGAAAGCGTGCTGAGAGGGAACAGACAGTCGGGTCTCTTTTTTCACAGCAGATGAGTCAGTGTACTGTTCTTGTAACTGAATAACTCAGGATATTGGTTTATTTCAAGTCAGAGGGGGGTATCCGGCATGTTAAAAAGTAAGTAATAAAGTACTTAGCCTACTTAAGATGCAACCGTTTCATGCCGACTCACCGGTTCGACCGGTTCACGGTTCCTCAAGATGCGGTTAAAAAAACTGATTCATTCGCAAATCGCCCGTCATTTAAACAGACAGTTAGAAACAGAAACAATGGCAGGCCGGAGACTTACATTTTTTGCAATGGATTTTTGTTATTTTGAACTCATCAAAGCAAAGAAGTGGATTGTCGTTAAGTGCAGATTATGTGTAAGTAAAACAATTGTCAACTGCAAGTAACACAGAATACCTCCAACTAAACAACAAATGATTGACATCAGTTCACGTTCTCCAGGTAAAACAATTAATTCTACTAAATAAAAAAAAATGGTTATTGCTTTTATTGTTGAGGAGATGCAGCCACTGTCTACTGTAGAAGCGACTACTGTTTTGTAATAAAGTAAGATTTTTTCTCTTTTGGGAAACGATTTACACATTTGTTAAGGCCACGTGAAGTGATTTATTCAATGTATAAAGCTCAAAGATTTATTTTGATTTGGGGATGTTTTATCGTCTTACTGTTCAGTTTGTTATTAAACATTTTAAAGGTTTAAAATCTATTTTTGCCCTAATATAAATTATTTCATGTTTGTAGCTTACTCTTAGGCTTTATTGCCATTTTTATCTCAATGGACAGTGAATTTACTTAAGTAATAACACAAAACGTACAAAAGTAACAAACACATTACTTTACATGCTTTCATTAATCTGTATATACAGCATGTATAGCTCTGGGCTCAGAAAGTTCTCAAAATATAATATTATCCTACATTTTTTAAAGGAAAATGAAGGGTGTAGGTTATATAGGTGGTTGTTAAATGTATAAAAAAAAGTGAAAAAACACCTGCAAGTTCTGAAAGAGAACCAGGTAAGGAAAAGTAACGCAAAAGTTACTAAAAAGTTACTAAACTAAAAAGTAATATAACGCATTACTTTCCATAATAAGTAATGTAAGTAACACAATTTGTTACTTTTTTGTAAAGACAAAAGGGAGTAACTCAATATTGTAATGGATTACATTCAAAAGTAACTTTCCCCAACACTGATAATGGGTACAATCTATATTTGTGAGATGTTATGCAGTTCACTACCCAAACGTCCGCAAATGTGGCTGGGTATTATGTATTATCTTATATTAAAAAAACATATGGTTGGCAGTTTCAATAAATTCCTAAATATCTTTCAGACTACGAGTTGCCAAATAAACATGATTAAAATTTTTGCTGTATTCCCCAGCATATATGAATCAGCCCTCCTAGAGTCTCAGAAGGTGGAATACTGGAGGTCACCACAGGCTCGACGAGAATGCAGAACTGTCCACTACATTTGCTCCCCTTTCAAGATCCTTTCAGCGGGTTAACAAGGATGAGGCTGTCAGCATCTTTTTAGCACAGCATTCACAATTTAGCACACATTAAAGACATGATAGTATGGTACCAAATAAATGTTGACCAACTTACTGAAAAAAAATATCTTAAAAAGGTTCTTAAATAGGTCAGATGATATATTTTTATTTCAGTATTTTCAGTAAAGAGTAAAAATGTTGGATATTAGCAGTGCTTATGATAAATAACACACAAGAGTTATAAGACA
>CAIGQV010017043.1:99109-126490 GCA_903798115.1 Danio jaintianensis | reverse complement strand
GATAGATAGATAGATAGATAGATAGATAGATAGATAGATAGATAGATGCACGTCTAGCAGCTGATTATTTGGAATTAGTTTTCTGGGTCTCTCCCTACACTCCCATTAATATTTAAGCTCTCTGTGTTCTTTAAGCAGAACAGACAAAGGTGATGGTTTACCAAAAAAAGACAAAAGCAAGATCAAATGATCCAATACACACACACGCATGCATGCACACACACACAAAGATTGTTGCATGGATTGGAACAATATGATCAAATATTCTCAGATGTTCAGACTTTTCACAAACAGTCCATATTATAAATGACACTAAATTGTACAATAAGGTTATAAATAAGAGTGCCATACATTTGTTACATACATCAGTTGACCACTCTTAATGATTTTTATTAGTAACCAATACAATCTTGTGTCCAATATCTCTAGTCTAAACTAATTTCTGTGCAATGTCCCACATCCACCCGCAACGTTAAAGAGTGCCGCAGACAATAAACTATGAACAAGGTAAAGCCTCATGAATTCATAGACCTTCTCTCACTGTGAATACACATGCCATTTTCTAGCATTCAGTACTCACGTTTTCATTTACACAGACAGAGAAATACCTTTTCTTTAACAATATGAAATTAACTAAATAAACACTGATTAAAATAAACCTGACTAGTCACATACACATCTTTCTTTATATAGGCCTATATATATATATATATATATATATATATAGGCTATTGTTGGTGTTGACGTTTGATTTTCGTCTGCAAACAAAAGAGATTATCTTACCTGATAAGCATCTAGCTGTTCATCAGTAAATATCGTTTGCTTATTACCCATCTTAGTCGAGTGATATTTCTCTCGTGAAGATGCATCACATTGGTATTCTCTGTTGTAGGCATTTACGTCCGCGGTTTGGCCAGCCGAGAAAAATAGGAGCCAGCATGAATTTTTTGTTCTTCTTGATGTACCCTACGCCTGTTGGTGGAAAAATCGACACTCTCCATGAATACTTTAACAGCTAAAGAAACGTTACACTGCTTGACTCCCACCGTTCCTGACTTGCGCAATGTGTACGTAGTCTCCTATCGATGTTTGCTCTGTGACTGAATTCTCAATGAAAATCATTCTAGAACCAACTATCAATATACCACTAGGGTGCAGCATTAAACGCAGAATACACTATAACGTTATTCGATACGCAATAAATGAATGTTAAATGCAAACATATTCATTCTTGTTTTAGACTTTTTTAGTTCTTAATAACAAAAATTTAGCATTATAATACTAATTATCTGCCCAGTAAGTTAAAATAAAAACAACAACAAAATAAAATAAAACATGCTGTATTGTCTATTCCTTTTCGGTAAATGTTTCTTAAAATAGCTAATGTGTGTGTGCGTGTGTGTGTGTGTGTGTGTGTGTGTATGTGTGTGTGTGTGACATTTAGGGCGTGGTCTTTAAAGTTCTATGTTTTGCTTGTCCTGTTTCCTTGACAATGTCCTAGTAACCACTGTTAGCGCACGAAACCGCACAAATGACAGCTTCCGGTTAGACTTAATTATTAATTTATCCTGGTGTTCAGTGTAGTTTAAACGAAAAGACACTTGAAATGAACAAAAACGTAAGATCGCCAAAACAAAAGAGGGCAAATAACCCATAAAACCACCATTGCAGTGAGCCTAGCCGCAGAGCTAATATAGCAGCTGCCCAGAGCTGCTGCCGGTTCACAGTGTAACGTTATCTGTTCACCACATAACAGCTAACAGAATAAACCCCTTCATGTTGTAATCTTCGAACGATTGGATAACCCAGAGCAACAATGGACTCTAAGAGAGACAAGGATGGTGAGTAATGTTTGGTGAAGCAGTGTTTTAAACGTTTGCGCGAGGCATTTGCTAATGCAGTAGCTGTTACAGACTATGGTGCTGATTCAGAAACATTCTTGAGTGCATATTTATTACATCTTTTTAATGATATTTTCAGCCTAGTAAATGGTCTCTTTTATTATTGTTTAGGTAAGTTAAAATATGGCATGTCCTTGAGAGATGTACTCGCTTGTTGCTCCGTATGTGCTATGCACTGGATTTGCGTTCATTACACATGCAAGCGTTTGGTTTGCGATTATTATTTTAACTAAAGTTTGCGAGAGATTTTAGTTTATACACCTAATCTCGTTTTATTTTTTTGTCTTTTCCTTTACTGTCCAAGTAAATCAATTAGGTGAGAACTACATGTGTGAGATTCTGCGCCATTTGTATATATAAAAAAGTTAATATAAAGATGAAAATATCCTAGACATTAGAGTAAGCTCAAAGAAGAGCTGCAATTGTAATCAACCTTTGAATGTTAATGAAACAGTAAAAAAATTACCATGAATCATCTGATTCCTGTAGAGCCACATTTATAATCTAGTCACAGAAAAAATACAGATCAGAGTGCTGTATGAAGTTGCACAAGATATAATCTCACACTCACTCCTTGTGTTTCAGAAATTGAATGTTCAAAAATCACCACAATGCTTTTGAAGTCCCACACAGGGGAGTTTGATTTGGAGTCCATCTTGTTTCTTAAATTGAAGAATTTAGGTAAGATGTTAATTTAATTGCTTGCAGAATACATGCTCACTGTCCCACATCAAAACCTTATTTATTTATTTTTTAGGAATTTATGACCTTGGGTGTATAGGAGAGTGTATAAACCTGGAGAGGCTGGACCTCTCAGGAAACAACATCACAAATCTGGGACCTCTTTCACCTCTACGAAGACTTCTCAGTCTTAACTTGTCAGCTAATAGAATCTCCAATTTAGGTAATATTTTAATCTAAGTAATAGTGCATAAAACATTTGCTGTTATGTCTAACCTTTGAATTCTAACATGTTTCTTTGCAGAACCACTTGCCACCTGTGAAAGTTTACAGAGTTTAAATGTTGCAGGCAATGCAATATCTAGGTAGGTTGTCTTTTTGAGCTACCCTTATAAGTTTGCATCCTATACAACTTTCTTTGTGACCAATGCTGCATTGCACCTACAGTGTTGATAATCTTCATGCACTAAAGTCATTAAGGAAACTGGAGAACATCAGACTTAAGGACAACACATATAATTTCACAAATCCAGGTTGGCAGTTTTCTGGTTTTATTTGAATAAATGTTTTGGCATTCAAAAAATGTTTTGTTTTATTCTTATTTATCTTTGTATAGTCTGCAAGAATCCATCATACCGAACTCTTATTCTTGAAATTTTCCCAAACATGAAAGTGCTGGATGGTAAGTTTTTTTTTTTTGTTTGTTTTTTTTTTCCTTTTTTTTTTCGGTTTACTCATGACCTTTTTTTGTGCATGAAACTTCATACTTATGTACTTAGTCTAGTAAGTTATTCTAATCTCTTTTAATGTGTTATTTAAGGTGAAAGGGTAGTAGGACGTGGAAGTGACTTATATCAACTATGCAAAGACATTGATGATTCTATTAAAGGTATTTACTTTTTTTTTAAACCTTACTTTGTATTATTATATATATATATTTATATATATATTTGAGTTTTGTATCATACAGGTATAAAGTAAAATATTATGCAAAATGTAATGTATATGGAATCAAACATATTCAATTATTAATTCATGTTAACTTTCACTGCCCTAAAACACACTACCTAATACACACTTCATCGCAATTTTGGGGTCAGTAAGTAGGATTGTTTTATTATTATTATTATTATTATTATTATTATTATTATTATATTTATTATTATTATTTTGTTTGGTCAAAAGTGACAGTTAAGAGTTCTTAATTTTTTACAAATTATTTATTTGAAAATAATTTTGTCCTGTAAAATGCAAAAAAAATTCACTTTTGATGTATCATGTTACCCTAAAGATTCACTTTTGTATTGTAATATTTTATAATATCACTGTATTTTATATTTCTAAATCTAAATAACTATTTGGTGTAGGGTAGCGGCGTAACGGATCACAGTTGACCCATGGTTTGACATGCACGTGACCTGCTGATTAATAAGTTCTTTTTTATTACTTAAAAAAGATTAATCCTAAATTTGAAACAATCACAGAGAGATTACCTCTTGTTTCATTCATATCACATGTATGAAAACATTTAGGCTTTCCTGTAAAATATAAAGATGAAAGAAGTTGTGGTGACACCTAAATGCTTTCTTGGTTTAGGCTATAAAAGGTGTTTTCTGTCACTACATGTCTAGACTGCTTTAATGCATTTAGTTTAAAGCTGCACGATTAATCATTAAAAAAAATCTGGATCTCAATTCAGATACCAGCACAACCTAAATTATAAATGATGATGATTATGAATCATATGTATTCAGTCTGAAATGTATTCAGGCGGTTGACCATACAAAGCTTTAAAAATGTACAGTAAGACCTTACATTAAAGTCTAAAATTAACTGGCAACCATTGCAATGAATCTAGCACTGGGGAAACACTAATCTGTTTCTTGGTTCCAGTTAGCAATCTGAGTGCTGCTTTTGTACTAATTGAAGATGATTTAGCAAACCAGCTGCAATCCCCAGATACAAGGAATTACAATAGTCCTGTCTAGGCATAATAAAAGCATGTATAACACGCTTCAAGTCATTTAAAGACCACCAAGTTCACCTGCTTATCAAATTTGAACTCTGCATCAAAGACCACTTCCACATGTCTTACTTGCTTGTGAGGATTAGAATAAATAAATAAAACGAAAAAATTAAAAAATATGGGGTGATGGAGCCAACTATCAGACATCTGTTTTAGCCTAATTTAACTATAAAGTTCTGTGCCATCCATAGCTTTCTCGTGACAATAGCAAGTCATTAAAGCATCCAACTCATCATCTGCCTGCAGAGGAATGTAGAGTTGTGCATCATCAGCATTAAAGTATAAATCATTGTGCAATGTTGGAGAAAGTTACTTTGGAAAGTAATGCATTACAATATTGAGTTACTCTCCTAAAAAGTAATTAGTTGTGTTACTTAGTTACTTTTTATGGTAGGTAATGCGTTACGCTACTTTTGAGTTACTTTTGCGTTACTTTTTCTTGCCAGGCTGAGGCTTGCAGGTTTGTTTTTTTTTTTTTGTATAGAGGAGCTCTGCAATTAACAACACACTGTATAACCTACACCTTTATTTACTGTATCTTAAAAAAACACATCGAAGAGTAAAAATGTAGGATAATGTTATCTTCTGAAAACTTTCTGAGCCCAGAGCTTTACATGCCATATATACAGAATAATGAAGCAATGTACTCCTTTTGTACTTTTTTTCTTATTAGTAAAGTACAAACCATTTCAAGTGCAATTGCTTTTCTTCCATGTCTTCAAAATAATGAATTCATTCTCATCTCAATTTTTATGTAGCAATTTACTTTTTAAAAGCTAATTAATTAAACAAAGTTTTTTTTTAAAAGTAACTCAAATATTATCACTTATTTTTTAAAGAAATGCGTTACTTTACTCATTACTTAGAAAAGTAATATTATTATGTAACTCGCGTTACTTTTAATGCGTCACCACCAACACTGTCATTGTGTATATGACAAAAAGAGCTGAGCAGTAACATATATAGAGAGGGTAAAATAAGCCCCAGAATTGATCCCTAGGAGACCCCACAAAAGGAATCTGCAAAATCAGAAAAGTAATGGCCCCGCTAAACTACAGAACGCTTGTCCTTTGCATAAGAACAAAACCATTTAAGAGCATTCCCTGAGTGCCTACCCATTGATTTAAAAGAATGTTGTGATCAATTGTGTCAAATGCTGCTATGAGGTCAAGGAGAATCAAAATAGTGCCCTTTCCTGAATCCGTAGCAAACATTATACCATTGTGTATTTTTAAAAGAGCAGTTCCTGGACTGTGTTTAGATCTAAAACCAGACCTGATATTTATCCAAGACTGAATTTCTATTTTAAAAGGAGATAAGCTGGTGATAAACAGCCTTCTCTAATATTTTTGATGACAGCTTAGAGATGGGGCGATAATTCTTAAAACTGAAGGACCAAGTCATTTTTTTTTTCAGAAGAGGCTGTATTATAGCATGTGTTAAACAAGATGGAACTATACCATTTGCTAGGCTACTATTGATGATGGTAAAAAAGCAAAAAAGCCTTAATGGCAACAACACCTGAAGCACAATTTGTGGAATTAAAATGCTGGACTGTATTTACTAAGTTAAAAAGAGAAATTGGCTTAAAGAGTCTAACAAATAATTTGAAGTCACTTTAATGCTAGCTCTGATTGTCTTAAAAGGAAAAAAAAAAAAAATCACATGCTTTAGAAGGATCGGTTAATGTTTAGTACATAATTGTGCTAAATAAAACTTTAGAATTATGAGAATACCAACCAATTAAGTCAGAAAAATACTGCACTTTAGCTGTTTTAACTTGACGTTGATAATTAATCATACAGCTTTTTATGATTTCGTGAGATACTTGTAAAACTCGTAAGTTTATGTTTTTTTCCATTGCCTCTCCACACTCCTCCATTCACGTGTAGTTGCACGAGTACTTCAGTTCAACCATGGCTGTTTTGTGGCTTGAGGTAATACCATTTTTGAAGGTGAACAAAATTTTTTAATTGATGTCATGGTTTAATATATCAAAATAGATGTCATGATTTAATACATGTATTAAACCAGGACATCAGATTCTCCATTCACATATTACCAGCATGGAGTATGGAAGACACAGAACTTGCAATACTGTCATATGCCTCTACAAACGAATTGGCAGTAAATGGATTGATGGCCCTCATCCATTATCCTACATGCATACAGTTCTGTGAGTAGGTCAACACAAAAGAAACAGGATTGTGATCTAGTATTGTTATGACAACAATTTCCACATTATGTAAAGGAAAACCATAAGTTAAAATCAGGTTCAAAGTGTCCATGTATTCGAGTGGGCTGCAGGACAGACTGCTTAAGGCTAAAGGAGTCCACAAGAAAATTCCTTAACCAATGGTTTATCAGGGCAACAGACATGAATATTAAGGTCACCCAAAATTTGAAGACAGTCAGAAATGGCAGATGATAAAAAGTGCATAGTGCACAGAGAACTGGATTTATCATATCAATATTAAACTCTTGTACCCCAAAAATACTATAAGAACCAACTGAACACATTTGACATTTAAAACACATTTAAATATTGTGGCTACCCCTTTACCTCTTTCCTTTCCCCTGGGAGTAATCAAATTTAATGAATCAGCAGCCATCTCAAACAAAGAATCAATTTCATTCACATTTACCCACGTTTCAGTCATAAATAAAAAGTCAAATCCGCAAGATTGAATAAAGTCATTAATTAAAGATTTATTGACGACAAAAGTTAGGTGGATATCGGAGCACTTTTGTAAGGATGAAGTTGTGACTGTTTGTGATTTTTAAAGCCTGGGCATAGCTCAGGGAACGAAGATTCCCTAAATATAAGATCCCTAAACAGGATGCAAATGTTTTGCAACATGCCACAATTTGCGATTTATTTGCAGGAAATACACATGCTGTTTGACAGCTCATGTCACGTTGCAAAAACAATGCAATATTAGGATGGACTAATTTTAGTGCAGAACAAATGTATTGTCAACACGATCATTTCGTTAATAATGCAACATTGGCGTGGGCTAATTTTACTGCTAAATAAATGCAGTTAACACATTGAGCACTGCACGTTCTCGTAAGAATGTAACAATAGCATGTTTTAGTGCAGAAGTAATGCATATGTCGTCAGCACACGTTCATGTGAAGCTATTTCATAACAAAATAACGCACGGAAGACAAAGGCTTGGCTATAACATTAAGCGTTATTACACTGTCAGAGGGTGCGTCCCAAATCGCATACTTATGCACTATTCTACGCCATTTTGTAGTATAAATAGTGTAAGTATTGCGTTCACACTGAAAACTCTAAAAAGAATAAGTGCACTTTAAATACCCGGATGATGCACTTGTTCAACCATTAAAATGAAGTGTGGAATAATGGACACTTAACGCACTCAACGGCCGCTGCTCATAGATATACTAGATGTCGCCTGGCCTATTGTTGTCTATTGGAAGGATATAGAGTCAATAGAGCCGCCATTTTAGTACAGGGTAGCGCTCCTTTGAAATGAATGTGAGACCAAGGTGCAGTGTAGGACTGTGGCCATCCAGAGCCAGAGATATACACATATATACATATATCTATGATCGGGAATTTTCCCCCGTGGTCAGTACGCAAAAAAAAAAAAAAATGTAATTACGAAAATTATAATTTTACATCACTTTTCTACGTCGATGGATAAGTGACCGCACAGGCATTGCCGATAAAGAGTGTGTGTTTGTGTGCATGGAAATGTATTATCCTCCCTCCATGTTAAATTTGATCTAATTCGTGTCCTGAAAGACACCCCCTCTCCTGCTTTCATTCATTTCATTCTAACGGAGGGAGTCTCTGTTATGAACGACTCGTTCTCTTAGCCGACAATAATACAAGTTTCTAGCACAGCAGCGTCTTGTTGTCATATTTCTTTTTTATTGTTTGCTTATTTTATTCAACAAACTAGCATAAGCCTAGAATTCTGTGCAAGTTGATGCTACTTTGCCTTATGATCAGTGCAGTAAGAGACTGTATTATCATTAATGTTACTTGAGCACAAAAGTTTGTAACATGTAAAAAACGAAATCTTACCTATGAAATGTTCTGCCTTTGTTTCTTTGTTTGCTCGTTACTACACCCGTAAGCAGCGCTAAAGTCCAGCATCTTCACATTGGCACACTGTCTCGACTAGTGCGGTTGAATGATGTTTGTCCTGGGAGCACTGTACAAATATGGCGGCGCTATTGACACATGCTGAGGGTCCGTATGCGATATCTAGTGTATATATCTATGGCCGCTGCTTTGCTCACGTAGCGGAAGAGGCGGAGCTTTCGGGCACTGATGTTGTATTATATTATTTATTTTGCATTGTGAAAGCAATATTCTCCTACGAGAGTGATCATAGCGGCTTCCGATGGTGAATCCGGTTATACTCATTCACCGGTTATAGGTATTATTATTTGGTAGTTTGGTCATTTATTTCACTAATCTGTCAAACGTCATCTGGGAAACGGTTTGAATTTCCGCTTAGTTAAAAAAAAACAAAAAAAAAACATGTTGCGGACGAAAGTGAAGAGGGGTGGTGGGTTTAGGAGGGTGCGTGTGAGGATGGGGCTCGGTAAAATGAGGATCCAGATACGGCTTGTTCCGGCGCAAATTAAGCCCTGGAAAGATCTGTCGATCCTCAAAATCATGATCAGCAATGCCAAAACAGCGTAATAACATCATCTGATTAATATTCAATTATCCATGTGAGCAAAATTATATAAAATTCATAGTAAACGGTTTGTTAAATATGATACGCAATAACTTTCTGCCTTTGTTGTGGGCTACAGACTTTATACTTTTATGTGTCAAGAGTGTTTAGCAGTTTATTTAGTTACATTTAGAGCGGATTTTCTTTATTATAGTAGCCTAGGCCTATTCAAGTTTCTTAATCTTCATAAGGAATTTAAATTATTTTGCATCAAAAAAGCATTTTGATATCAGTAAAGTTGTCTGCAACTTTTGCGAAGCATCAAATCAACGGCATATTAGCTGTCAAAACATGTGCATGACTACATAAATTATTGTTCCTTTATAAAAACAAACAAACAAAAAAACTGTCAAATATTGTGCATGTCTTTACCATACAGAAATTGTACTAAAGCTGGTCAGTACCTTAAAATAGTATGCGTTTGTATCTAAAAAGTCCATATTAATAAATGTTCTCTTTGATCCCCTTGGGGAGAACCACCCTGTTTATTTCGGAGTGCAGATTGCATACGTTTTGTTTATAGATATTTTTAAACTTATATGTATATAAACATAAATATTATTAATTATTTGATATGAAATATTATTAATTATTATAAATCTGTATATATATAAACTTTTTCAAAACTATTTTACTATTTTCCCAAGTGTAAATAACCTATATGTTACTACTGTAAGAAAATATCAGCATTTGGTACATACTTTAAGTATTACCTTTGCTTGAAATGACACGATCTAATCCTGTTTATATGAAATAAGCCTGCTCCTGAGCAGGTTTGAGCTACCAGAACTGTTGCTATGACAACAACTCTCGGATGAGTTTTGAAGAACGTAACGATTCAGGATCGTGTCAAATCATCAATAACCAAATCCAGCTAATTAAGTAATCCACGTACGAAGAACGGACCCCTGGTTTATACTAATATGACGAATGTGATGTCATCGCTGTGTTTGCGGAGGTTCGCTTTGGGTGCGCGTGCGGCATGATTTTTGAAGCCTGATTTATACTTTTGCCTGGCGCAGCATCGCGGACCTCACAAAACGGACGAGGCTTTTATACTTGACACATTCGCCGTACTGATATTCTTTAAAACGACAGGGGGCAGTCAAAAGAAACTGACTGTAAAATCAGGCGGATAGACAGAAGTAGAAAGTTTCCGAAAGCTTCCTTTCCCACGGCTGTTGCAATTTCTAGCCAAGAATTATTGGTCATCTGGTTATCCCTATGATCACGCATGGATGGATCATATAGATGTCTGTACCTGTTTCAGACAAAATCTCTTCAAAGTGATTCATATTCAGCTCAGATGAAACGCGGTGCCGCGCGAACTGTTCGGTGGAGTCTCAAAAAATTGTGTGCGCTCCGCCAGCCGAAATCGTCGCGGGCACCCAAAGCGAACCTCCGCAAACTTACAGCCATCAGTGTGGGAAAATTGGCCATATAAAGAAAGCGTGCCGAGAAAAAGAGAAGCTTTACCCAAATAAAAGTAGGCACGAGAGTAAGCGCAACGTGACGGCTTTTATGTATGCCGAAGAGCCAGAATTGAAAATGTTTTCTCTGTTGAGTGATTCGGAAAAACAGAAGTTTAAAGTGAATTTTACTGTGAATCAGCAAGATTTACTGATGGAAGTTGATACAGGAGCTGCTGTGAGTATAATTTCACATCAAACATACAAACAGTCATTTGCTAATGTGCCACTGGGAAAAGCTGAAGTAAAATTAAAGACTTACACAGGTGAAAGCATTAAAGTTCTGGGACAATTCAGAGCCACTGTTCAGTATGAAGATGAAATAAATGAATTGGCTTTGCTTGTGGTTGAAGGTAACGGACCCAATTTGTGTGGTAGGAATTGGATGCATAAAATTAAGTTGAACTGGAAAGGAATTCACTATGTGAATCAATTGAAGCAGCCTGTGTCAATTCAGGAGTTGCTTGAGAAATACAATGAAGTCTTCAGGGATGAATTGGGAACTTTGAAGGATATTAAAGCTACAATTTCAGTAAAATCAGATGTTTAGCCAAAATTTTTCAAGAGTCGTCCACTACCCTTTGCCATGAAAGAACAGGTGGAAAAGGAAATTGAGCGAAATATTATATTATATTGAGCGAAAGCAAATATTATATCTCCACTTGCGTACAGTGAATGGGCTGCTCCAGTCGTCCCTGTGGTAAAAAAAAGATAAAACAATTCGGCTATGTGGAGACTATAAGGTCACTGTAAATCAAGTTGCCAACACTGAAGTGTACCTGTTAAGAAGAATTGAAGAAGTTCTGGCCACTTTATGTGGAGGAAAAGTATTCTCTAAAATTGATTTAGCTCAGGCATACCAGCAGGTTTTGCTGGATGATGACTCAAAGTCCCTTGTGCGCGTTGATTGCTGTATATTTCTTTATGTCTATAATCATCTGGCTTTTGGCATTAGTTCAGCCCCTTCTATTTTTCAACGTATTATGGAAAATTTGATGAAGGACCTGAAAGTTGTTGTATATTTGGATGATTTGTTGATTGTGTGGAAAGATGAACAAGAGCATCTATCAATTCTCTGCCAAGTTCTCCAGCGTTTACAAGACTCTGGATTAAGGGTAAAAAAATGTAAGTGTGAGTGGGGCCAGACTCAAATTGAATATCTGGGTCATGTGATGGATGAAGGAGGAGTGTATCCAACAAAGGACAAGGTGAAGGCTGTTCAGGATGCTCCAGCACCTGTAAATGTAAAAGAATTGCAAGCTTTTTTAGGCTTGGTTAATTATTATGGATGTTTTGTACCAAATCAGAGCACAGTGCTGGCACCGTTGTATAGATTTTTAAAAGAGCAAGTGGTTTGGTGTTGGGGGAAGAAAGAACAAGGTGCATTTGAGAAGTGCAAAGAACTGTTGACCAGCGATAAAATGTTAGTACATTATGATCTGGAGTTACCTGTGACACTAGCATGTGATCCTTATGGAATCGGAGCAGTGTTGCAGCATACAATGCCAAATGGTGAGGAACGTCCTATTGCTTATGCTTCACGTACATTGTCACCTGCAGAAAATAAATATTCTCAGATTGAGAAAGAACCATTGGGCATTATTTTTGGAGTAAAAAAAATTCATCAATATCTGTGGGGACGATCATTTAAGTTAATGACTGATCACAGTCCACTAGTGACTTTATTTGGAGAGCATAAACACTTCCCAATGATGGCTGCTGCCAGTATCCAGAGGTGGGCAATAATTTTAGCAGCCTATGGTTACCACATTTGTTACCGCAAGGCAGAGAAGCATGGAAATGTTGATGGATTGTCACAAGTTCCATTGCCTGAAATTACAGATGTGGGCACAGAGGCCATGTCAGCACATATTAATGCCCTGCTAACTAATCATCTACAAGAGGCCCCTATATATGCATCTCAGATTTCTAGAGCAACTGGAAGAGATCAACATCTTTCTAAAGTTGCTCGTTATGTAATGGAAGGTTGGCCAAGTGAAGTGGCAGAAGAGTTGGAGGTGTTTCAGACTAAAAGAGATGAGTTATCAATGGAACAGGGTTGTGTGCTATGGGGGACACTGGTGATTGTACCATTAAAACTTTGGAAATCTGTTATATATGAACTTCATTCAGGACACCCTGGCATTGTTAAAATGAAAGCCCTGGCTCGCAAGTATGTGTGGTGGCCGAAAATTGATATGGATGTGGAAAGATGTTGCCCAGTCAAGTTCCTCTTCATCCATGGGAGTTTCCGGGTGAGTCATGGAAACGTCTGCACATAGATTTTGCTGGGCCTTTCCTGAACAATATGTTTATGATTGTAGTGGATGCTTATTCAAAGTGGTTAGAAGTCTTCCGAATGTCACACATTACATCTCAAGCTACAGTTACCAGACTGAAGCGATTGTTTTCGGCATATGGACTGCCAGAACAGATTGTGATTGATAATGCAACTACTTTTACTTCAGATGAATTTCAGAGATTTGTAAGAAGGAATTGTATTTTGCATAGTACTGGGGCACCTAAACATCCAGCCACTAATGGGTTGGCAGAGAGATATGTCCAGACCTTTAAGGTGGGCATGAAAAAACAAAAAAACGAACATATGTGCATTGAAGATAAAATATCTTTATTTTTATTGCGCTATCGCACCACCCCAAATTGTACCACTGGCCAATCACCATCTGATCTTTTCTTGAGGAGACATGTCCGTACCAGGTTGGATTTCCTGAAACCAAATATTCATGTAGTTGTTCGCAAGAAGCAATATTTGCAAAAACACTTACATGATCATAAGGCACGGGAAAGGTCCTTTGCTGTTAATGAGTCCGTTTTCTTGCGTAATACAGCTGGAGGAGATCCAAAAATGGTTGTCT
The DNA here is from genome assembly GCA_903798115.1 of Danio jaintianensis. Classification (NCBI taxonomy): domain Eukaryota; kingdom Metazoa; phylum Chordata; class Actinopteri; order Cypriniformes; family Danionidae; genus Danio; species Danio jaintianensis. Next base: position 112,810 of record CAIGQV010017043.1, on the reverse strand, counting down.
GGAATGGTGGTGCAGCAGACTGGACCAGTATCATACAAGGTGTGTGATCCATTATCAACCACTATGTATAGACGGCATGGTGATCAGTTGAGGCCACGTCATTCTTCCTCAGAAACTGATCAATGGAGTTCGTACAGTTCACCAGAGAAACCAAGTTCTGAAAAAGAGAGTTCTGATTCAAGTTGCCAGAACTCAGGGTTAACGGTATCTCCAACTGTTGAATGTGAATCTGGACTTCCAACTGAACTGGGGCTGCAAGCCCAGTGGGGCCACGCCGGTCTAAACGAACTATTAAATTACCACAACGTTTCAGAGACTAAGTTGAAACAAATTAATGTTGAATTGTGTTAATGTGATGTTTGATTTATGTAATGATTGTCTTAAGAGGGAAGGTGATGTGGTGTATTGGGATAATGTGTGGTTGTAATGATCTGGGTGTTGGTCTGGCAATTCATTGGCTCTTGACAACTATTTAAGCCATGTGATGCATTGTTGTGATGACATTGTTGTTACTGAAGTAAAGTACGCTTGATGGCATTTATTGGTGTTGTCTCGTGATATATAACAAAAAAAAGACCAAAAAAAAAAAAAAACTAGCGAACGTGTCGAGTATACCAGACTTTACTTTTCCGAGGAGTCAACCTGCCTTCGTATGTAAAGCTGTCATGTAGTTCAGGTCAAACCACATGATCTGCGCAGCGTGACTAGTCGACGTCAATCAAAAAAGCATCATGGCAGAGCATTCAAGTTGATTAGTCGATTAGTCGGTGCAACCCCTAAGCAAGAGTAACTTAGAGAACAAGAGCAAAGTGAAGAGGTTCACTTCACGAGACATCTGGACCCGCAGCATTCAAACTGCTTAGGCAAGTAATATGTTCACCAATGCCCAAAAGAAAGTTTCAGTCATAAACATAGTCTTGTTAAAGCAAACAAGCACAAAAATAAAGTTGCCAGACATAAAACATACATACAAATCAAACAACTGCATCGGCTTGTCACGCGCATAGGTGCCATTATGCCAGAAGATTCCCTACATGATCCGAACCGTGAGATTTTGTGATCCGTTACACCACTAATTTGGTGTAATCTCTGTTGTTTAAACTAATGTTATAAAATGTGATGTTAAAATTATTGTACTTCATGTATTTTTTATATTTATTTTAAATTCATTACTGCTTTATTTTTTATTATTTATTGTTTTTAGTTGTTGGGGGGGGGGGGGTTGTCTTTCTATGTTTGTTCCAATTATTTATTTATTTATTTTTATTTACTTTTTTTTTCCCAATTTGTAGCAGGTATGTATAAAAATGGTCAACTGCTTGAAGTGCGAGAGACCGAGCCCTGGGTGGATGATAGTTTTTGGGAGATAAAGAGATCAAATAATGCCATTGTTGATGAAGCCTATAAACAATTCAGTGGTATGAACTATACTCATCTACATTAATTAAACGTTTTATAAAACATTCAAAACACTGATATTTTGGTAACCATTTCAACAGATGTTCTTCATGAATGCCGACTGCTGAATAGTCGAGCAGGACATTTGATCTCACAAAATGAACGTAACATCAGCCTCAAGAATCAACCAAAGCAGTATGCAGTTTGAATCTGGGTATCTCTTATGCTTATCTTTTCCACCACTTTTTCTGCAACTTTTCAAAATCCCATAAGCTTGATTCATCACCAGTGCCAGAAATCCAAAATCCTCCAGTATTGCCGGCAGTTTGAGGGTTTAAGTTTTGTAACTATGCTTGTGTTTTTGTCCACTGATTAGAGGGGCCAGTACTGTAGTTATCCCTATTTCAATCTGACCACTGTCTCAGGATGGTTAGAATCCAAAAAGTTCTTATTTGCACTCCTAAAAACAATGCTGTATTTTACATTATGCTTTAAATGCTGCTGTTTGTATGTTTTGTAATGGTGAAGCACTTGTGTTTAGCAATCAATTCTATAGGCTTTCCCATGTTGCTCTGCTTGTTTACAAATTTTTAAGGGAACCCTGTGTATCAAGACTAATTTTTAAATACAATGTACAGGTGCATCTCAATAAACTAGAATATTATCAAATAATGCATTTCAATTTAAAAAGGCAAATTTATTTATTACACTCAGACTAATATATTTCAAGTGTTAATTTTAGTTTTGATGATTATGGCTTACAGCTAATGAAAAGCCAACATTCAGTATCCCAGAAAATTAGAATATGATTTTTAACACAGAAATGACTACTGGTTTGGTTCCCAGACCCAACAGGAATTTAGAACCAGGAAATGAAACCACACTCTTGATCTTTGATACCCAGCTGAGGTGCTGTTGAGCAAGACACCTAACTCCTAATTGCTCTACGGGCACTGGAAGCAGTAGCTGCCCACTGCTCCGGGTGTATGCTCTCTGCTGTGTTTGTGCATGTGTGCTCTCACTTTTCACTTGTGTGTGCGCGCACTTGAATGTTTCAAAAGCAGAGGACCAGTTTTGAGTATGGGTAACCATACTTGACAATTGTCGCTTTAATTAAGCACAGGGATACCCTTGTCCTTAAACCGGGCATTAGTACTTTTGACAGTGTGGGCAGGTGTCAAGTCCTGCTGGAAAATCAAAGCAACATCTCCCTCAGAATGCTGGTCAGCAACCTGGGCTTCCATATCATCTCAGCAGTGCCACAGCCTGATCACCTCCATGCCACGTCACATTGCTGAAGTAATTTATGCAACAGGAGCTCCAACCAAGTATTGAGTGCTGTACATGTTTATAATGTTTATATTCCAGCATTTCTGTGTTAAAAAATAAATAAATAAGTGTGTGTGTGTGTATATATATATATTAGTGTGTGTGTGAGAGAGAGAGAGTGTAGTGTTGTGAGTGTAACGAATGAATTCTAAAATATGAGTTTTAAATTGAATTACTGAAAACAACTTTTTAATGATATTCTAATCTAAAAGATGCCTCTTTGTGAAATATGTACAGTGCAAGTATTCATTGCGCTTCACTTTTTCCACATTTTTTTATGTTAGCCTTATTCCAAAATTCTACACACAGTACCCCATAATGACAATGTGGAAAAATAATTTTTTTATATTGTTGTAAATTTATTAAAAAAATTAAAAATCTGAAAAATCACATGTACATAAGCATTCACAGCCTTTGCCTTGAAGCTCTAAATTGAGCTCAGGTACATTCTGTTTCCACTGATCATTCTTGAGATGTTTCAGCAGCTTAATTGGAGTTCACCTGTGGTAAATTCTGTTGATTGGACATGATTTGAAAAGGCATACACCTGTCTATATAAGGTTCCAGGGTTGACAGTGCATGTCAAAGCACAAACCAAGCATGAAGACAAAGGAATTTTCTGTAGACCTCCGAGACAGGATTGTCTCGAGGCACAAGGCTGGGGAAAGTTACAGAAAAATTTCTGCTGCTCTGAAAGTTCCAATGAGCACTGTGGCCTCCATCCATAAGTGGAAGATGTTTGGAACCACCAGGACTCTTCCTGAGTGGCCCAGCCAGAGCTCAGACCTAAATCCTATCTAACATCTCTGGAGAGATCTGAAAATGGCTGTACACCATCGCTTCCCATCCAACCTGATAGAGCTTGAGAGGTACTGCAAAAATTCCCTAAGACAGGTGTGCCAAGCTTGTGGCATCATATTCAAAAACACTTGAGGCTGTAATTGCTGCCAAAGGTGCATCAACAAAGTATTGAGCAAAGGCTGTAAATACTTACGTTCATGTGATTTTTCATTTTTATTTTTTTTATTTTTTTTTTTTTTTTTATAAATTTGCAACAATTAAAAAATATATTTTTTTTCACATTGTCATTATGGGATATTGTGTGTAGAATGTTGAGGAAATAAATGAATTTAATCCATTTTGGAATAAGGCTGTAACACTAAAAAAATTTGAAAAAGTGAAACACTATAGGAATACTTTCCGGATGCACTGTAGAAAACAAACAGACATTTATTTTATATATATAAAATAACACAGCACAACTGGGGATTCAAAATATGGTCCCACACTGTGCAGCGTTTGCTTGTAATTTTGAATCAAAGAGAAGTTGGCTTTCATTACTGTTTATCCATCCCAACATTAGTTGGTTTGTTTATTGATGTCTAAAGTCCTGGATCGTTCATAACTGGAGAAAACCGGACCCTTTCTGACTGTGGTTCATTCCTGTCAAACATGGAATTCACTGTACATTTGTTTATATTAACCCTCCTGTTAACCTACAATTCTGGTAACACTTTTTAAACTCTGGAGTCTTTTTTTTTTAACTAAATGTATGGTAATTTATGCCATGATTGACTTCTTAAATAGCCCTAGAAATAACTCCATAACTTATCCAGGGAATTTACCAGTGTACAGTCATGGCCAAAAGTTTTGAGAATTACATAAATATTGGAAAAGTTGCTGCTTAAGTTTTTATAATAGCAATTTGCATATACTCCAGAATGTTATGAAGAGTGATCAGATGAATTGCATAGTCCTTCTTTGCCATGAAATTTAACTTAATCCTGAAAAAAACTTTCCACTGCATTTCATTGCTGTCATTAAAAGTCCTGCTGAGATCATTTCAGGAATCGCCTTGTTAACTCAGGTGAGAATGTTGATGAGCACAAGGCTGGAGATCATTATGTCAGGCTGATTGGGTTAGAATGGCAGACTTGACATATTAAAAGGAGGGTGATGCTTGAAATCATTGTTCTTCCATTGTTAACAATGGTGACCTGCAAAGAAATGTGTGCAGCCATCATTGCGTTGCATAAAAATGGCTTCACAGGCAAGGATATTGTGGCTACTAAGATTGCACCTAAATCAACAATTTATAGATTCATCAAGAACTTCAAGGAAAGAGGTTCAATTTTTGTTAAGAAGGCTTCAGGGTGTCCAAGAAAGTCCAGCAAGCGCCAGGATCGTCTCCTAAAGAGGATTCAGCTGCGGGATCGGAGTGCCACCAGTACAGAGCTTGCTCAGGAATGGCAGCAGGCAGATGTGAGCACATCTGCACGCACAGTGAGGCGAAGACTTTTGGAAGATAGCCTGGTGTCAAGAAGGGCAGCAAAGAAGCCACTTCTCCCCAAAAAACTTCAGGGACAGATTTATCTTCTGCAAAAAGTATGGCGAATAGACTGCTGAGGACTGGGGCAAAGTCATATTCTCCGATTAAGCCCCTTTCCGATTGTTTGGGGCATCTGGAAAAAGGCTTGTCCGGAGAAGAAAAGGTGAGCGCTACCATCAGTCCTGTGCCATGCCAACAGTAAAGCATCCTGAGACCATTCATGTGTTCTCAATTTTGCCCAAAAACACAGCCATGAATAAAGAATGGTACAAAAACACCCTCTAAAAGCAACTTCTTCCAACAATCCAACAACAGTTTGGTGAAGAACAATGCATTTTCCAACATTATGGAGCACCGTGCCATAAGGCAAAAGTGATATCTAAGTGGCTCGGGGACCAAAACGTTGAAATTTTGGGTCCATGGCCTGGAAACTCCCCAGATCTTAATCCCATTGAGAACTTATGGTCAATCCTCAAGAGGCGGGTGGACAAACAAAAACCCACTAATTCTGACAAACTTCAAGAAGTGATTATGAAAGAATGGGTTGCTATCAGTCAGGATTTGGCCCAGAAGTTGATTGAGAGCATGCCCAGTCGAATTAGAGAGGTCCTGAAAAAGGACCAGCACTGCAAATACTGACTCTTTGCATAAATGTCATGTAATTGTCAATAAAAGCCTTTGAAACGTATGAAGTGCTTGTAATTATATTTCAGTACATCTCAGAAACAACTGAAACAAAGATCTAAAAGCAGTTTAGCAGCAAACTTTGTGAAAACTAATATTTGTGTCATTCTCAACTTTTGGCCACGACTGTATAGTTGCATGTTACTAGCATAGCTGCACTGTGCATCGCATGAGGGGTTGCCACAGCAGCACTGGGAAATATCTATACGCCTGTAACACACTTACACTATAGCCGATATAGTTTATTTAACTCACCTATACTGCATTTGTTTGGACTGTGGGGGAAACCGGAACACCCAGAGGAAAGCCACGCTGACACTTAGAGAACATGCAAACTCCACACAGAAATGCGTCCTGGTCCAGTTGGTACTCAAAACAGCAACTTTCTTGCTGTGAAGTGACAGTGCTAGCCAGTAGCCGCTGTACTAGTACTTGTTTCTTACTTCCTGTATTGCTGTGAATTTGTCACATTATCGTCGGCCCTGCCTTGTGTCTTTGTCATCTACTTATGACATGGGAAAATAAACATTAAATGTCTTTTAGGCTGCATTTACACTGCATGGTTCAAGTGACTCAATTCCAATTTTTTTTTTTTGTCCCATGTGTCGGATCGAATATGGCCTATGTACGTGTAAACAGGAAAAAAATCACATAGATTCTGATTTACTCAAATCAGGTTCAGGCCTTGTTCATATGTGGAAATTTGTCCGACATGAATTGGATCCATGCCCTCGTGTCTGCATTGTAAGCAGGTAGATCGGATTTTCACCTGTCAATGCGAGTCGCGCATCAATAAAAACCATAGCTAATGACATCAACTCTGACGCTTTCATTTTGAAATAGACTTTAGCAGAGTCCCAAACCTTGAATCTCATACACGAGGAATAAAAAAGCATTTATATTGTTATGAAGCACAAGTATTTAAGCATGTTAACTCATGAGTGAGTGAGCGCAACATCCGCCACATAACCAAAATAAACTAATATAAAACCGTTGCATACATCACATGCATAAATCACGCCATGGACATTACATTAAGATGCCTACTGGTTAAAAAAAGGCCTAGATTAAAAGAAGATGGCCTAATGAGAACATTTCTGTCATAAACTATAGTAAAACAACAGATAAAACACAGGAATGGAGAAAAGAGCTCTCTTTTATTATCAGCAGTTAGTTTGAGGCCGCTTTTTTTTTTTTCCCCTGGTCATTGCACCTTTGCCATGTGCTGTGTAAATGCAGACAATCGGATGCAAGTTACTTTTAAACAATGATGTAAGCGGGTCATCAAAAACATTTGATACAGTCACAAAATCGGAATTGACCATTAAGATCTGCAGCGTAAATGCAGCCTTAAAGACATGGTGGCTGGAAATTTTGACCTTCCAGTGTCAGCAATCCAATGGCTTGCTGTTGAGGAACTATCAGTGATTATTTTTTTTATTATTATACTAAATATATAGCATTATTGTGAATGTTAAAAAAATGTAGCATGTTTTAGTGACCTTAATATCACCCCCCCATACAAATGTGTGTAAACTTTTCATATACTGTTTATACAGCTAAAAGAGCCTAGAGTAAAATGGACCCCTAGGATTACCCTGGTTACAAAATAAGTACAAAACATTGAAAAATTTTAAACAAAAATTACCATGTTAATTTCATTAAATTTGAAGCAAAAAAAGCATCTTTGGTCACCTGGCACCTGCTAGAGGTAATAAAGCACACAGTCACACAGGTGGAGGGAGGAAAGGATACTCGGGTAGCTGCATTTTTTGTTGACAGCAAGAGGTATCTCACAGCACGTAACAGGTATCCAACAGCTCACAACAGTCAATCCACAGCTTGTTGCTTGTCACATATGAGCTGATGTCATATTTCATATTTCTATGTCTTTATATAAAAGTTTTGGTATTTACATCTTGAACTCAGCGTTTTTATCTCAGGTTGACTACAGCACATCATACAATACAGTACCCATTCTCTACTTCTTAAGTGACTTTAGGTGGATTGTAGAAGTTACAACAGTGACTAGCAAGCATTCACTCTATATCTGAGAGCCTTTATGAACACTGATGGATCAGCATTTAGTTAAAATTTTGTTTAAACTGTCTCCACCTGTGTGCTCCAGTATAGCGGTTTACTAGAAGTCTTCATGCATCATCTTAGTCTTTTCTCTTCTTCTTATCACTAGGAAAGCATTGAATACTTATCACTTCTCTTTTAAATGCCTTTATAAGCAACACTGCACAACGTGGCATCATATAATTTTCTTGTATCCCCATGTGTGCTGTGTTTACAATTGAAACAAACCCCCAGATAGGGAGCAATCTAATTATGTATTCAAAAAATAATGGTGGTGCCCATGGTCCAAAATATATGTGGATTTTTTGGAAAATGCAAATGTCATGTTTTTCTTCTATATATTTCACAAAGAGGTATTAGCATGATATTTTGCCATACAAGTTTTGATACCCAGTAGGGGTGTAACGGTACACTGGAGTCACGGTTTGGTGCATTACTTTGGTTTTGGGGTCACTGTTCAGTAATGGTACAGTACAACAGGGATAAGCAACAAATCTCCAGTACTTGCTTTTTCTGTTTATTTTGAACAGGAAGAAGTTAGTCAGTCACAATCAGCTACAGAACTGAAGAGCATCTTGTGATACAAAGTACAAAATAAACTATGAAAACAATAAATCTTTATAATTAGGAAACTGCGTATAAAATTTTCAAAGATTAAGCTCAGCCCCCTCTTAAAACAACAGAAAAAGAATAATTGTGAATTTAATTTTAATAAGTTTCAAAACTGAAATCTCTTTTAATGAAAATGCAGCACTGTGTCCATCCATAACAGCAGGTGCAGCAGACAACAACTGTTGTTGTGTGTATGTAGAGAAGTCACTCACTCATACACAAACTGACTTACGAGCTCACAAGGTGAGACAGTATCTTATATTTTCATTGTTTGATGGACGTGCATGACCATTATGCATGTGTGTCTTTTGCAGCAACGCATTTTCTAAAGTGGTGTGAAGATAAAACGATTTCAGCTTTCACCCAGGGCAGCACTCATTTGTCGTTCTGTCAATTTCAAAGCAGTGGACCAATCAATAGAACTCTGAGGCGGGATTAGTGTTGCACATTTCTGTTTATGGGGTAGCAAGTTGGCATGACAAGGGCAATATGGCAGATCCACCACTGAACGCTGTTGTGTTGTGTTTTCTGACACAAAGTCGCTTTCTTCACGAATCGCTCCTCTATTGTTGCACTGTTGTGGTATTTTCTGTAACAGTCACTGCACATTTGGACTGACTGTATTCATCGTCGGAGCATGTGAACTGAACCATAAGCCTCATCTCGTGACTGTTCGGGACGAATACATGTTCCGTTACACCCCTAATACCCAGGGTTCCTTTTTAAGAGAATGTTTTATGCCTTTAAATTGTATATTTGATGTAGACAATTATTTTGTACGTTTTCTTGTTTTAGATTTTTTTTTTTCTTTTTATTTGATAAAGAAGTTGTTTTAAACTATATACATTGTATAAAAACAGTTAATATTTGTACTTACACTTATGTTGGATAAAGTGCATTTATGGCATGAAATGTCCCTGTGTCTCTAATTATTATTACAATTACATTGTCAATAAGGTATTAAAACACTCTCCCCCAGTTTTACAGGCAAGGCTAGTCCTTGTAAGCTTGCATACCCGGGTAAGTTTAAGAACATGGTCCTAGCGTATCACCACTCTGCATATTTTTTCTCCTGCTATCTCTCTGCTTTGTCTCTCCCCTACCCCTCTCTCATTCTCCTATCTCCCCCTCACCCCACTTTCTCTCTCTCTCTCTCTCTCTCTTTCTTTCTTTCTTTCTTTCTCTCTCTCTCTCTCTCTCTCTCTCTCTCTCTCTGTGTCAGGTAACTTTTTTACATTTAAGCCGGGTACAATTGTTTTAAAAAAAGAATGTTTTATCATTTCATATGTTTATAACTAATTCAGTGTAATCATACCAAAGTATTGCTATTAAATCATTTAATTTTCAAATATTTTTGAATTACTTCAACATAACTGTGAGAGCATGACTGTTGGGCAGCTAATGGCCCATTTCCAGTGAGTGGTACGTTATGGTTTGGTAGGCTTTTATGGCCGTTTCCCCTGTCAAAAGGTACCAAAAAGCGAACCGTACCATACCACTTTCTAAAGTATTTACTAAAGGAATTACTTTCTAACAAGAGGTTACATGTGCTGGTGAAGAATAAAGACACAGATGAGAGGTTTGCACTGACTGTGGGTTATATGTTAAGGGTTGTTTTTGAAGCCAAATTTGGCCTAAATATATATTGTGTGTAGTTTTTCTGTAATTGGTAACATATCGGAGACTGTAAAGGTCTGTATATGTTCATATATGTTGCAGACGTTACAGTTGGCTATCATTGATCTGCAGTTATAATCAAATCATGTTCATAGAAAGGTTAGTAATGAACATATATACACAAGTATTTGTGTATAAAGCATCTGTTTTGTGAGAAGTGCTTCTCATATGATATGTGAACGACCCGTACAGCTTTACTTTGACATTTCCTCGAGCAAGAATGACGTCGACTGAAACTTTGTTGTACACCACGCCCACCAAAAGGGTACCATTGGTACACCTTTGGCAGTGAAAAAAAAAAAAGGCAAGCCTGATAAAGGTGACCCGTACCGTACTGTACCACTCAGTGGAAACGGGCCAAAAGATCGGTGCCCTAGCACCACTTTGGCTCATGAGCATCTGCATTTTTAACTATTTAGACGACTGGCTTATTTTTTGCTTGGTCTAAGGATCAATTGATTATGCACAGAGACATGGTGCTCCAGCACTTCGACCTGTTTGGGGTTTCAGGTCTACTGAGAAAGAAGCATGATCTCCCTCAAACAGAGCATCTCCTATCTCGGCATGGAGCTTGACTCGATCATATTGACTCCACCCTACCAATCCGCGCTACAGCTGATTTGGCATTTCAGAGGAACCCAGGTCATCCGGTTTGCTTCTCCTGAATCTGCCCATTGCCAGTTGTTTTCCCTCCCTCAGCATGGATGCGCTGACTTACAGCTAACCTGCACTAATATGATTTTGTGGAAGGTCAGGGAGGATGAGGAGCAGTTCTTCTGTTGCACCACACCAACCTAAACAAACCTCATTCCCCCGAGGAAGGACCCCCTTTTTCAGGGAGGGAGCACCTCCTGGCACCTGCACCTAGATCACTGGAACCTCTTTGTGTGGTCCATAGACAGCCGCAGAAGACTTAGATGACCTACCGCCCATGGTGGTTGACACTGTCATTCAGGCTAGAGCTCCTTCAATGAGTTGAGTCTATTCTTTGAATGCTGCACTTCTCGCTAGAAGACCCCCGGACATGCCAGATCAGTGTTGTGCTTTCCTTCCTTCAGGAAAAGCTGGAGCAGAGACTGTCATCCTCCACACTGAAGTTCTATGTCACTGCCATCTCTGCTCACCATGATGCGGTAGTTGGCGACACACTGCGAAGGCATAACCTGGTCAATAGACCCTTTTTCACATGATGTCAAGCGGTGTCCACTCCATAGAGAACTTGCCCAGTCAGCTCTATATTTACTACAGATACGGTTAGATGATGACTACGGCTGTTTTATGTTGTCTGCATTCAAAGTGAGACATCTTACATAAAAAAAATAATAATAATGTACACATCATCCAGATTTCTGCAATGGGACATAAGGTGCGTCCCAAATCGCATACTTATGCACTATTCTACACCATTTTGTAGTATAAATAGTGTAAGTAGTGCATTCACACTGAAAACTCAAAGAATAAGTGCACTTTAATTACCCATATGATGCATGTGCATAGTGTATAGTGTGCCATTTGGGACGCAGCTAGAGTCTATTGCTTTGTGTTGCTGTCTTTACTGCAGATCAAGTTGGTATATACTTGTCAGTATTTGTCAAATAAAGATTTCAAATGGTTACATGGGTGCTGAACATTTTTTTAAGCCAATTTATTTTTTATTATTTTTTGTGTCCTGAAGAATAAGTAATAAAAAAAACTGGGTGTTTTACTGTGGTTGTTTACAGTGGACAGCTGATTCACAAACATTCATATTATTCACATTCTACTGCTCAGTTCTCTGCCATTTTTTTATATATAGGTATTTTATTCATGAACATAAAACATTTATGTCTATGTAATATTCAAATTAAATAAAAAGGAATAACAAACTTGTATGTGACTCTTATAATCTCTAATAATCAAACAAAATCATAATAAAAATGTACAACTGTAAAAATAACACAAAGAAGACGGAATTTTAAATGAATATTAGATTATGAATTTATTTGTAACATTATTAATTAAAAGGTAGTACTAATATGAAATTAAATTCACTCAGTAGGTGGTGGTAAACACTGTCTTAATTCATTCAAATGGAGAAACTGAACAAAACATTAATGGATCAATAAATGATGAAACACATTGCATTTATAGACATACCAGGTAATACGAGAAGATTTAATAAAGAATTTTACTCATGCTGGAACGTTTACATATAACAGGTAATATAAATTTATGTTCATAGTAGCATCAAAGTAAAAATAAATCCATTATTGGGGAAATAACCTGAATTAATAAGTGAAAAGGTTGCAAACATATACTTTCCTTGATAAACAATAGATTATTCCTAGTCTTAATAACTTAAAGAATCATTTTTAAACTCAGAAAGCAGTCAGTATTGAAAGAGAAACATTTGAACACATGCCCAGTACTGTAATAGTCTTAAATAAGAACGTGCATTGTTAATATTTTCATTTGTAAATTTTCCAGATAAGTCTCCCATTCATTTAAAGGGAAACTGGAACTAAAAATACACTGTGTTGCCGATAGGGGGAAGTGAAGTGACGTCATTGTGAGAAGGGTCTATTTGATTCATCAGATGTGCGAGGCGGCTAAATCCTTACCCATCTGCCTCTCATGCCCTCTTGGGATCTCTCTGTAGTCCTCTTGAAACTCCAGAGGGATCCATCCATTTATTTTAAAGTTTTTTTTTTTTTTTTTTTTTTTTTAATTAGGACAGCTCTGCTGGTCATGCTGGCTTCTATCAATAGGCTTGGGAAACCTGGAGGCATTTTTGATCAAACAATTTTGCCTGGAATTTGGGCCGGGTTACTCTCACGTTATCCTGAGGCTCAGCTATGTGCCCAAGGTTCCTACCACTCCATTTTAGACCAGGTAGTGAACCTGCAAGTGCTGCCTGTGGAGGAGGCAAACCCAACCCCTTTTTTGCAGTGTCCTGTTCGCGCTCTGTGCCTTTATATGGACCACACTCAGAGCATAAGATCCTCTAAGCAGCTCTTTGTCTGTTACGGTGGTTAACAGATGGGAAGTGCCGTATCCAAACAGAGGTTGCATGCTCATGCCACGGCAAGCCGTCCACGGCAAGTGTTGCCTCCTCCTGGGTGTTAGCACACTGCACCTCTCTAACAAAAATCTGTAGAGCTGTGGGCTGGGCAACACCTAACACATTCGTGAAATTTTACAAATCTCTGGGTGGAGCTAGTTTTTTCCCAATTGAATCAGAATCAGAAAGAGCTTTATTGCCAGGTATGTTCACACATATGAGGAATTTGTTTTCGTGACAGAGCTTCTACAGTGCAACAGAATTACAGAGACAGGACAAAAAACAGATAATAAATATATTTAAAAAATAAAAGTAAATATTGAATGCAAATATACAAATTGATAATTGTATGTATAGGTATATTACTATATACAACGTTATATGGCAGCTGTTATGTGCAAATTGGCATGTAAAGTATGTTGTTAAATAAGTGTTTATGTGTATAAAAAGTGTATAGCAAGTAGTGATGTTTGTTTCATAATTACTATCATCTAGTGTTCATAAGATGGATTGCCTGAGGAAAGAAACTGTTTCTGTGTCGGGCTGTTCT
>CAIGQV010017043.1:65099-98709 GCA_903798115.1 Danio jaintianensis | reverse complement strand
CCCAGAGAATTATTAAAACAGAGTCCGGGTGTTGTTGCTCTATTACCATGATCTGATCAGCTAGTTTCTGTATGGCCAGGCACGCGTGCGCGTGCGGAGGAATGTAAACACTGACGAGGATGAATGAGCAGAACTCACGCGGCGAGTAGAAAGGCTTACAGTTAATAAACAGTGCTTCTAGGTCAGGACAGCACATCAAATCATAGGGAGTTCCTTTGAGGCCCCCAACATCCGACTCTGCTGGATGCTTGGCCCATTACATTATCTGGTATGCCCACTTGGTCAACCTACATTTTGGTGATCGGTGCCTGCTATGCACTTGGTGATGCCATATGCTTAGTCAGCCACAATGAAGTCCCATCAGGCTGGACCCATGTCTTCCCCACCAGCTAGCCATCTTTCTCATATGTAGTGCTCCCCCTAGGTTAGGGCAAGCCCATATTTGTGTATTGTCACAGTGCCTCCCCATTCAGGTTGATAGTGGCCTCCGCAGTGCCCTCCCACTTCGGGACTGGGACACTTTTATGACTCTTACGACCCCCCTTGATATATAGTGTTCCAAGATTTTGGAAATAAAAGGGCCTGAGGATGTTGAAAGGTCTTTGGTGACGTTGTGCACTCATGCAATGCACTTGGCAACCTCCTTACCAAACACGTACAGATTAGGCAACTGTGGTGTTCTTCATACATTTCCTCATAATGTTGTACAACATAATGTTGGAGTTCCCGACCTGAAAGGGAACGTATCGGTTGCTGTCATTACCCTCATTCCCTGAAGGAACAGTGACATTATGTTCCAGTGCCACAGTCGCTGAATCACCAGCTGAATGCTAGTGCAATTGGCTCGTCAGCGGGTGATGCTGCGGTCACACTAGGGTTTGAGCATGCGAAATTCTGTCGTACGTCACTGCGAAAAGGGGCAGGATTAAACAAGATGATTAGACGTTTAAAAAGCAAGCGATTGGTCCATATAATAAGTTTCTGTCCAGAGAGGTCATGTTTTGATCTTCGATTGGTCTTACGAAATCACGTGTTGTGATTTCGCAGGTCAGAGTTCACCAAGCTTGAACTTTCCAGCGCAGTAACCAGTGAAACTTGTCCCACGAGCTTGCGTTTCCGGTCTGACGCATTCGCGTGCGTATGAATGGAAGTCTATGGGGAGAAAAGTCCAGTGTGACCGCGGCTTTAGTCTGACATGAGCCCCTCCAGGTGCTGCTATATACTCAGCTGATGAGTAAGCATCCACATCTGCTGATTCTTTGCCATTTCATAGGCCTTCATTGGCCTGTTTTCTTACTCTTCAGAGTGATTGGTCATCTGGCAATTCCCCATAATGTTGTTCAACATAATGGCTGTTTCTCAATTTCTTGTCTTGCCAGGTTATCTTGGAAGAACAAACTTGGGAGACCGCGAGAACACAGAATGAGTCCTCTGAAAAATGAGATGCTGTGTTCTTCCTGATGGTCACATGACCTTCACGCATTTTTAACAGAAAATTATTTAAACATCACAGCATTCATACAATGATTTGTTTTCCTCTTTTCAATATGTATAACATGCACAAAAAACTTACTATACACTTTGCACAATACAAATAAAACAAATAAACACCCTTAATTTGTTTATGCCTTTATTACGATTTTCATGTTAATGTTTACTTTTACCATCTCATTTAGGGAAACTCCTGAGATAAATAAGTTATATCTCTGAACTTTAATAATAAACAGGTGTAAAATGCTGTACTTTCCACCTCCTTTATTCAGCCGCAATGACTTATGGGACTTCTCGAGCAAGTCTGCATTGAAGCAACCTCGATATCAAGAACGCATCCAGGAACTTTCATGCGTCCTCCATTCTTGCGGTCTTGAGTTTTGGAACTGAACTTTGGCAGTTGCTGATGACGTTACACGAGGACGCAAGATGGCAGAAGAATGCATATTGAGAAAGAGCCAATGTCTCTGTTCCCTCCTTCAGGGCACACAAGGGTTATTAACTGTGAAATTTTCATAACATTTTTAGTCCTTCTGCAGTATTAAAGTTTGAACCGCTGTAGTTAAATTCCCATCTTACACCTACATAGTATTCACTGCTCTCTATCCCTTGCACATGGGAAATCGACTGAACCCAGTTTTCTTCACTTCAGTCACGGGGCCAATTCTGAAAAGTACTTCCGTTGAGACTTTGTGGACATTTTGGGGTCCAAGATGACAACCAATTTTTTTTCATTAGAAGGGACCCATAAGTGAAATTCTAGGATGGTTATCAAGCTGAAAAATATTATTATTACTTTTGCAAGTGATTTTAGGCCTTTTTTATATGTTGTGTTAGGCCAGCACAACATATCTACAGTAAATTTTGAACCACATACATAATCTTGATATCAAAGCTTGCACTCATGGGATGTCTGTAAAAGTGCAGAATAAAAATATATATTTACAGTCTACGAGTAAATAGAGCTAGAACATACAAAAATTTATCTCAGCCAAATAAAAAAAACTGTTTTAAAGTGAATATCAGCTCTATCAATCATTAGCTTTATATAGGGCCATGAGTCATACCAAGTTTAATGTTTGTGGTGTGAGACAGTGCAACACTGCACAAGTTTTATCACTTCAATGTCCAGGCTGCAGTATAGAATTCTAAGTGGTTGCCTTTGGTCTTATTTGACTTTATTCACGTACCAGGCTGTAAATCCAATTACATTTATTTGACACATCACTACAGTTATAAACTTCTTCCGGAAAAAAATAAATACATTTTAAATTGTGCTAATCAAATTATAAGTTACATCTGAAAATTATTTTAGATTACTATGATTTCTTTAAAATTTAGTATGATTTTTTCATTTAATATTTATGAAAACATGGAAATTTTAACAAATAAGGCAACAGATTTTCCATTTAAAATAATTGCTTGCAGTCTGCTCTAAGCAACTCAGTGCACATCACGACACAAAAATGGGTGACACAAAATGGGGTTTCTGAAAAGTATTTTAGATTACTATGATTTCTTTAAAATTTAGTATGATTTTTTCATTTAATATTTATGAAAACAGAGAAATTTTAACCAATAAGGAACATGATTTTCCATTTAAAATTGTTGCTTGCAGTCTGCTCAACTAAGCATCTCAGTGCAAATCAAGACACAAAAACTGGTGACACAGAAAACCAATCATGGGGGTTTGGCGCAAGATGCAGTTCTGAACCAATATTCTAATGCTATCTGCTGCCGCCATGACTGCTCTGACCTCTTTTTATTTGTTTTTGTTTTTTAAGCTACTTATAACCTGCAAACTCATTAAGTATGATAGGGACAATCTTGTTTCTATTGGTATACAATGTACTCACAATTTGATGTTTTTAATCTCTGATCCGAGTTGGCCGAATACTGGATCATTGCTACACCACAGTCAAGGACAGCTACAAGGCTCAATCTTGCACCCTGTTTAGGAAATCTGACCATGCCGCCTTCTTTCTCTAGCCAAAGTATAAACAAAAACTAAAGCAGAAAGTTCCTGGTCAGAAGTAACATGTTCCAACGCAGTACTGATGTCATCAGTGAGTTTACGGACTCAGTTGTGGGATTCATAGGGAAAATAACAAATGATACTGTACAAAAAACTGCCTTCAGAAAGTTTTCCAACCAGAAGCCATAGGTAAATAAAACTGTTAGCTAGGCTCTGAGATCCCGCACTACAGCCTATATCTCAGGATTTACGTCGGGTGACATGACCAACAAAAAGCCGTGTCATCCAACATCCGAAAAGCGGTGAAGGAGGCAAAGCACAGCTACAGGCGGAAACTATTGTCAGTTTCAACAGAGTGACTCTAGGAGCCTGTTGCAGGGAATAAAAACAATAACAGACTATAAAACACCAACACCCAGTATGACGAGCGTGGACATGTCTCTGGCAGACGAGCTGAACATCTTCTTTGCTCGCCTCAAGGCTGCAGCTAATGATGCTAGCACTGCTAATGCTAACAGCACCATCAGCTGCAGACAGGAAGTGCCAGCACCAGAAATACATTCATCCTCTCCGTGCATGGTGTGAGGAGAGCCTTTAAGAGAGTGAACCCAACTGCATCTCTGCTCGTCCTCAGAGCCTGCGCACACTAGCACTAGCTAGCATGTGTTCACATAAATAGTAAACCTCTCTTTATCACAGTCGGTAATCCCCACATGCTTTAAAGAATCCAGCATTGTTCCAGTCCTAAAGAAACCCCATTCTGCGTCTCTCAATGACTATCGCCCTGTAGCCCTGACTTCAATAGTGATGAAGTGCTTTGAGCGGTTTGTCAGAGACTTCATCTCTTATCTTCCTGACACACTCAACCCATTACAGTTTGCTTATTGTCCAAACCCTCTCCTTAACACATACCTCAATTACCTGGCAACTAGAAAGGGGAAATATGTTAAAATGATCTTTGTTGACTACCGTTCAGCATTTAACACAATAATTCCCTCTACACTTAGCACAAAGCAAGAGCAGCTGGGTCTCAGCACGTTTCTGTGGCAGTAGATCTGGAGCCCCTCAGAGGTGTGTTCAGAGTCCCCTGCTGTATTCTGTACTGTATTCTCATCAAGTTTGCTGAGGCCACCATCATGGTGCGCTGACCCGGAAAATGTGGAAAAGTCTCATGACTTAACATTGGATCATACTTTGTAAGCTCATAACTCTGCACCAGACTATAGTCCAAATTAAATACAATGTGACCACTCAGAGGGCAAATTAAGAACAAAAGTGTAGTTACCCATTCTTATATCAAATCTCCTGTCAATTTAATAGAAAGAAATGTATCATGTAAATTGAAGAAAAATTTTATATGAAAATGTACGACTTTAAATGTTACTGTTGAAATAATATTTAATTTTGGTTCAGTTTCATAGGTTTACTCATAGAGGTCCTTGAACATGATATATATTATATATGATATAAATTACAATGCATGGTGGTGACTAAAGAAAAAAAAGACAAAAAAAGACAGATTTTGTTAACTGAAGAAATAATTTGCATTAGAGCTATTGATGGAATTAAGTATCTAAGTAAAAATTAAGGAAATATTTTAGCATAATCTTATTTTGAGTAATCTAAACCAAGATTTGAGAGAAAAATTATGAAAGAGATTAGGACCCAAAAAAGTTATATACTTAAAGAAGAGAATGAAACACAAAAGATTGAAACAAAGTAGTACATACAGGTACTCACAGTACATAGGTCAAAAAGTAACAGTTCCAAAAGTACTAAAATAATAACTGAAAGAGAAAAGTGTTTAAGAAAACAGATTTTGTTTCACATATAACCATATGGTAATAAATAAAAAAGCAAAAAGTATTAAGGACTAATGATGAAAAATCAGATCAGATAGAGAGGAACATTCATTCATTTTCTTTTCGGCTTAGTCTCTTTATTAATCTGGGGTCGCCACAGCGGAATGAACCGCCAACTTATCCAGCACATGTTTTACGCAGCGGATGCCCTTCCAGCTGCAACCCATCACTGGGAAACACCCATACATACACATACACTACGGACAATTTAGCCTACCCAATTCACCTATACCGCATGTCTTTGGACTTGTGGGGGAAACTGGAGCACCCGGAGGAAACCCACGCGAACACGGGGAGAACATGCAAACTCCACACAGAAATGCCAACTGACCCAGCCGAGGCTCGAACCAGCGACCTTCTTGCTGTGAGGCGAACGTGCTACCCACTGCACCACCGTGCAGCCCAGAGAGGAACATATAAAGAAATAAATGATTTTAACTTGTAAGCAAATTACAACATACTGTAAAAAAGGTCCGTAATTTTAACAGTAAAAGTCTGTACAATCTACAGTGAAAAACCTGTTAAATGATTAACAGTTCATTTCTGTACAAAATACGGAAAATAACTGTAACCGATCTAACCTTTGTTTTCGGGAAAGTAATCAGAGTGTCTGAAATGTTACCATACACTCACATTCACTAGTCCCTAAATCAGTTGATTAGTTTAGTCCACTAGACAGAGTAAATGACCACAAATGAGCGAATTCAGACACTGATGAACACCTGCTGTTAACAAGCACAATCACTGAAGGAAAGAACAAGAAATAAAACTATACAGCAACAGCCTCACACCAAACCAACTGAATTAAAACAGAGGATTAAACAACTCCACAAACAGCATTACCAGCTTCACTGATTACAGTCTGACTTCATTTCTGTAAAAATATTTAATAATTAAGAGAGGTTTATATGTTTTATTGAAAATCTTTCATTTGACCTCACCATCGTGGAGATCAGAGGCTGCTTTAGTTGGGCTCTTGATCCGTTACTCTTTTATTTTAATGTTTCTTTGGTTGTTATAACTGTGTTTCTGAAACTCATCAGTTATGACAAGAATGGCAATGAGAAGCTTTATGTACTTAACTGTTACAGATATAATTACTAGTATTTCATAAGTTAAGTTATAAAGAAATGCAATTATTTTGTCTTTTTCATGTGATGTTATTTGGAACAATACCACAGCTTCCCGTAAACAAACAATTATGGAGGAATTAACAAAAACTCCTAGTTAATAATTAGAATTTCATGCACAAAACCGTGAGAGCTCCAGCAATATTTTTAAGACACACAGACATCAAAAATCAGGATATGAACCTCAACCATGGTTGCTAAAAAGAAAAAAAATCTGCATAATTCACTGATGCCGCAATGCATGCTGGGTGCCAGCATAGTACAAAACTCCCAGGGGGGGAGGGGGGGGGTAATTTTTCAGTAGATTTCTTTGTATTGTTCTGGGTTGATTTTTTATTTTATTTTTATTTTTTGATTGTCATCAATGTTGAAATTCAAAGACTAATTGTTGATGTCTGTGTGTTTTTAAGTTCTGCTGTAGATCAAACATTTTCATTGTGAATGGTGTTTTTAGGCTTGTTAAACAGTCTTTAATTGTTGAAGCTCCAGTGGTATTATTTATGTATATTATTAATTCCTCACACATAACTAACCATATGTTTAATGAGTACACAAGCAGGTGAGGGTGGTTCTGATGTCATAGTTAATCTCATCAGACTTATTCTTAGATTTTCTTTGGCTTCAAATGCTGTACAAATAGTGTGATTAACACAATTAATTACAGCAACCAAATTAAAACTAGTGTTAAAATAAGAAGTTGAAGAGCCCAACTAAAGCAGACTCTGACCTCCATCATGGTGATTTCAAATGAACAACAAAAAATTCATTAAGAGCTTTTGTTTACGTGACAGAAATAACGTCAAAGGTCAGTAATAAGTGAAGCTCCTGATGTTTGTGGAGTTGTTTAATGATCCTCTGCTGAGATGTTGAGAAATAATTTTTTTATTGTGTAATTTATTTTTATTTAGAGTTTTATTTTCAGTTGATTTCATCTTTGGTTTTGGCTGTAATTTGTATTATTTGGTCTTGTTTTTCTTTACTTTGGTGATTCTGCTTGTTAACAGTTGTTCATCAATCATTATCAATCTTCCTTTAATTAGACAATTATATCATTAACTTCATCACTGCCTTAGTGTTCAACCCTCTAGTGAGGACACTAGTGAGGATTTTGCTCTGGGATTTAAGTAGTTAAATGTGTTCGATGAAAAATTTACACTGCGGAATGTATTTTTAACGGGAATATTCCATAAATTGAAATTCCAAACTTAAAATGTTAAAAAGAGTAGATTACTGGCAACCACAGCTGCCGGTATTTTTCCGTAAAATCAAGAAATAATAAACCAGATGCAGGTCTGCCCAGAAAATACTAGATGCTGAAATGGGTGAAATAGATTTTGTATAGTTTATGATTTAAGAGCGATCAGTGATAGAAGATTTTTCAGCAGAGGTTCACACACTACTGAATTATGTTCTTCCTAATACCAAATTTGTTAAAGTAATTGATTTCAGTTCAGGCAATTACCAGAGGAGGGAAGACACTTGGTTACACTTACAGTGCATAGGCTGATAAAAAGTATACATACACCAGAATGCCCAAAAGGGTTTAAAAGTGTTTAAAAAAAATTGTGATGGATATTGTTATTACATGTATATGATTTAGTTATCTGCTTGTCCATATAGCTCATGTAAAAGACATGAATAAAACAGTATTGCAACAAATAGTGAAACATATGATGACTTTTTAAGGATGACTGGTTTAGCGATGACTAGATAGAGGATTATACAATAAAAAGAGTTGGGAAATTACAAAATAGGAAGGACTGAATAAAATATGCATGCCATTAACATTAAATCCAGATGCAATCATGTCAGTTATGATGATAAATAAGAAATTAGTTTTCATTAAAGGAGATTATATAGCAGTTTAAACACTAGTGCTTATAGAGTCACAACCTCAATTAGATGATTGATGAGAAATTAAACAACAAACTGGTCTCTAGGAACAATCTATGTAGCCTCAGAGAGTAGCAAAAAAGACACAAGATTTTTAACATACATATGAAGTACAGATTGTTGAGCCAACAGCATTTCTAAGTATTGGCATTGCAGATGTACATGGTTTTGCTCAAGGGTGAAGTGGTAAGTAAAAATTAAGCAGCAAGGATAGTGATCTCTTAGTTGAATCCAATGATCAGTAAATTGTTGTCCACAAGTGACATCTCTGCAAAATATAGTGTGAGTAAAAGAACAGCAATAGACCTAAGAGGCTATTTAAGCACTGGATAATGGATTTTGTGATATGATAAAAATCAGTTTAGGGCAGGAGATACAAGCTTTGGGAAATGACAGGTTTGGTAGATGAGTGAAGGTGATTCCAGCAGTAAAGCAGGGAAGTAGGAACAGTTATTACATTTAAGACATGAGAAGTAAGTCCCAGGTTTGGAACAACCTCAAAAATAAGTTCAATTAATGTGTCTGCATTTATAAAGGAATTAGAGTAATTAAAATCAAGTAAAGTGAAATAAGATAATTAAGTAAGTAAATAAGTGAAAGTGAGTAAGTGATTAAATGAATGAATAGTTAAATAAATGAATTAATAAACAGTTAAAGAAGTAGTGGAAATTAAGAAAATTGTGCATTTTTCATACACAATTGTAAGAAATGGCTAAAAGAGCTGAAGATGATCCATCAAGGCCAAAGGTTAACTAAATATGTGAAAATAATAAACTCAACTTGATTGATGTGTTAACAAATGCATTAATGAGTGATTGTATGGAAACTGACAGAAACAGGCAACTAACACTGCATGAAGTGCTATTGGGTTGGCCCTCGCATATAACCTTGCATATAACCTCATGGAATGTTTCGCGAACATGTCAAATACATTACAAAGAAGAATTTTGGTCTTTTATGAAGAAACTAACTGCCATGTGCAAAGCAATATCTGTACAGGAAACCAGAAAGGAGCCATGTGAGGAAGCAGAGACGAAGGTTCTGTTATTCCCGTGATCGAGTGAATCTAAGGGTGCTTTGGATAAAGTGGAATGAGCCCAGGAGAGAAGGACCACATTGGGTCATGAGGACAACTCCAACAGCGGTCTAAGTGGGAAAAAAAATGCAACCTGGCACCATCTGAACAGCGACAAGTTTCTAAGGAAAAAACACCAGCAGGAGAACACTAAGGGGCAACAAATGCATAAGAAAGTCCCAATGCTGAAAACAAATGAGATGGCAGAAACAATTCAATCGCATATAAACCAGACTGTGAGTAAAACAAAAACATTCTGATAGTTCAGATGAAAAAGAGGATGATGAAAAGGGGATCCATGCCTTGGGTGTTAGTGCTAGTCAATCTCTACCCCAAAACGACAGCTCTCTACGATACGCAAAGTATCTGGGCTAAAGATCAACTTGTTCTACTTATTATGTGTGTTGGTAGATTAGAATAGTGTGTAGTGAACATATATTATGATTATGTATGGTTATTCTTTGATTTTTTTCATTCTTTGATTCTATGAAATAACTGTGACCCCCACAAGCAAATGTATAAGCTCATGCACGCTCAGGCTTAAAACACTACGCCCTTTGATATAACAGCAAAACAGAATCAAGTCTTTTACTGTGTTCTTGTCAAAACCGGACGCAGATGTTTGGCTCGCCGCTATTCCAAAGTGCGATTACACGGTCTGGTCATTGGTAATAATACTGTGACATATCTTTGTCATTAGGTAGTATAGCTTAGGGCTGAATCGTGAAGTTGCACTATGGGTAAAGACAATTAAGGTGTGGCTTTAATAAGCCACAGAGGAGGGAAATTAAGAAGATTTTTTTATTTTCTAAACCTATGTGAAGACATATTTAATTGGGTGAGTGGAGGGCATATGAATCTGCCATTATATGTCTTTGAAAGCAGGTGATAGGTTAAGCCAAAGGGGTCATAAAAGAGCACGAGAGAGGACTTGGGGATACAATGAGAACCATCTGTGTCAGAAAAGCATGAAAAGTATACAACATATGTTGAAACTGACATGTATGTTTGAAAAGACACATACTGTATGGGAGAGAAGTGTCCAGGTTAGATGCTTGAAAACAAACACTAGTCATGATTTCCAAATGTGAACTGTATGTGGAAAAACAGTTATGAATACATTAGTTCTTTACATCATAAGGGCCAACAAGAAGAGGGGGCTTTAAGTTGGGGTCGTAAAGTAGTAGGAGCTGGGAGAGGCCTGTTGAACCAGGAACCAGCTGTGAAAACACAAGGGTGGGAGGAAGCAAGGACAAAGGGTATGGCAAATTTGAGGGACATTGGATTGTCCTGAGGAGAGACTAGAGATGGGTCTGCTTATGGACGTCTCTGATTTTTTGGAAAATATTCCAATAAAGTATATTCTTCTGATATTCATAGCCTCCGGACTAAGTTTGATTCATTAAGAGAAAAGCCGGAAACCACGACACGTGCTAATTCATGTTGGAATCATGCTAACAACGTGCTAATTCACGCTAGAAACATGATAATCCATGATAGAATCTTGATAGCTACATGTTAATGTTAAAAACATGATAATAGCATGCCAATTCAAAAATGAAATATGCTAGCAACATGTTAATTCATTCTAGAAACATGTTTGTTGCATGTTAATTCATGTTGGAATTAGCTAACAACATGCTAATTCATGTTAACAACATGCTAATCTATTCTAGAATTATGATAGCAACATGCTAATCAATGTTAGAAACATGCTAACAATTCATGCTAGAAACATGCTAATTCATGCTAGAAACATGCTAACATTGTGATAATTAATGTTAGATGCTAACAACATGCTAGTTTGTGTTGGTATCATGCTAACAATTCATACTAAAAACATGCTAATCCATGCTAATTCATGCTAGAATAATGTTAGTCACATGTTAATTCATGTTGGAATTAGATAACAATATGCTAATCCATGTTAACAGCATGGTAATCTATACTAGAATTATGATAGCAACATGCTAATCAATGTTAGAAACTTGCTAATTCATGCTAGAAACATGCTAACAACATGCTAACAATTCATGCTAGAAACATGCTAATTCACGCTAGAAACATGCTAACATTATGATAATTAATGTTAGATGCTAACAACATGCTAGTTTGTGTTGGAATCATGCTTACAATTCATCATAGATATATACACTAGATATCGCATACGGACCCTCAGCATGCGTCAATAGCGCAGCCATATTTGTACAGGGCTCCCAGGACAAACATCATTCAACCGCACTAGTCAAGACAGTGTGCCAATGTGAAGATGCTGGACTTTAGCGCTGCTTACGGGTGTAGTAACGAGCAAACAAATCACAAAGGCAGAACATTTCATAGGTAAGATTTTGTTTTTTACATGTTACAAACTTTTGTGCTCAACAAGTAACGTTATTGATGATAATACTGTCTCTTACTGCACTCATCATAAGGCAAAGTAGCATCAACTTGCACTGAATTCTAGGCTTATGCTAGTTTTATTGAGTAAAATAAGCAAACAATGTAAATGAAATATGACAACAAGACGCTGCGGTGCTAGAAACTTGTATTGTTGTCGGCTAAGTGAACGAGTCGTTCATAACGGAGATTCATTCACAAACGAATCGCTCCCTCTGTTAGAATGAGAAGTGAAAGCGGGAGAGGGGCTGTGTTTCAGGACATGGATTAGATCAAATTTAACAGGGAGGGAGGATAAGACATTTCCATGCACACAAACACACACTCTTTATCGGCAATGCCCGTGCGGTCACTTATCCATCGATGTAGAAAAGTGATGTAAAATTATAATTTGCGTAATTACATTATTATTTTTTTTATTTTTGCGTACTGACCACAGGGGAAAATTCCCGATCATAGATATATGTATATATGTGTATATCTCTGGCTCTGGATGGCCACAGTCCTCCACTGCACCTTGGTCCTGCATTCATTTCAAAGGAGCGCTACCCTGTACTAAAATGGCGGCTCTGTTGACGCATTCCTTCCAATAGACAACAACAGGCCAGGCGACATCTAGTATATCTATGACAATTCATACTAGAAACATGCTAACAACATGCTATTTCATGATAGAATCTTGCTAATTTGTGATAGAATCATGCTATTGTATTGTCCAGTTACTTTTGAATTTTTTCAAACATCCTCAAGCTTGAAAAAGGCTCAACCAACAGACACATGGGATCAACTTTAAAATTTACTGGCTTGCTTCAGTCCTCAAACTTTAATATCTAGTTAAAGAATGGCAGAGTATGGTAAACAAAAAGTTAAAGAAAGACAATAAAAATAGAGTTTGCAGTATAAAATAAACACATCTGCATTACGTGTCCGCTGTGCAAAATATATGCTGGATAAGTTGTCGGTTCATTCCGCTGTGGCGACCCCAGATTAATAAAGGGACTAAGCTGAAAAGAAAATGAATGAATAAATGAATATATATACTTTTGTGAGGTAACAAAATAAAAGGGGGGCCCTTGGATTTGTTATATCCCCAGGGCCCAATGTGTTCTAAATCTGGCCCTGCTTGTAAACTACAAAATATGAAGTGCAAAGGACGATTTTAATGGAAAAAATATGATAAAAATAGGACTAACTGAACATGATCTGATAAATATAATGGAATGCTGTATAGGCTACAAGGAATTAAACACTTAATGTGGTTTTTGACTGAAACGGGACAAATTTTTCAGAATTTGAAAGCAAAGGCGTGACATAAAACACCAGAAGATGGCAGTAATGCAACAAAAAGGATGCAAGCTGCTGGTAAAATTCAAAGAAGAAGAAGAGGGCAACGCAGATTTCTAGGTAAAATCTGGCAACCCTCGATACTCGTGTACATCGGGTAGCTGATCTGAGTTGGTAGCTGCCGTGTCACGATTAACACAGGATGGCTGGAAACGCATGGAGGTCAACGGTAAGGACTAAATTATTTGACAAACTTCAGCCTATAAACAGGCTTTGCGGATTCAAGTGTATACTTAATGCTGAAATTCTCAACTTACGCTGCAAAAGATATTCTACAACGCCCTTGTAAAGTATAAACTTCACACCAGCCATATTTTCTTGTGATTAACGGCTCAAACGTGTGTACATTCAGGTAGTAAATCAGGTCAGGTTGCGATAAATTTTTGCGCTTATAAATTCTCGATAGAGGCGGCATGCGGAAGAAGCGCATCTCAGCCTTTATTCAGTTAGCATTTAACTCGTTAGCGAACTGTTGTTGTAACTTAGTCATTACATATAGTAAATCTTACTTGGACATTAAAATAGTCCACATTAAATAGTCTTTCTTCAACTGTGCGAAACAGTCTTTAGCTCCAGTTAACGTAACGTTGACCAACCGGGCCGTGGTGAAGGTCACCTCGACATTTTAGCTTCGTGAATGTAGTAACAAATACCGGACTAATGATCAAGACGTTTTGTTTTGTAACTTATCGTTTTCAAAGTTCTTCTTGGACATGAAATCTTAACAAAGTGACAAGTGCAATAGATGATGCAAAGAACCCTGTACTTCAATTTGGTGTTTTCGATGTAATGTTTTCTGATAGTTTAGATTTATTTAATACTAGGGTAAAATAAAGTTGGGGTATAATATGAGATGGAAGATCTCCAAGCTATCATATCAGAATTCATACTAGACGTTTTCTTATCAATTGTCATTTGATTTGATATCCAACAAGTTTTAGATAAGTCTTTGAATATCAAAATTTAGTTTTTTAATGACCAATATTGATGTTATGCATTGTATAAACAAATTTTGATCAATCAAATGCTCCAGTATCTGACATGTCTCACCCCCTTCAAGAAGCTTCTCATTTGCTTTTCATTTGATGCACTTGATCTCAACCACTCTCACTGGCAGAACCATGATAAAAGCAAAACAGCATGGCTGTTTTTTAAAGGGGAAGATCTACTCTGTCCCACACTTTCTTAATTTTTTCAGTTGATATTATGTTATACATTTAATAAAAAAATGCACATTTTAAAGCACTTCACGGGACTTTTAAAAACAGACAACAGGAATAAGATATTTTTACTTCAATCCACAGATGTTGCACAATGAAAGTTACAGACAGCATAATTTCTCGAATGCTTACGTTCTAAGGCATAACCGATTGAAATTATTGTATTTTTTTTCTTTTGAGTAGATTTGTTGAATTTTCTGTTTAAATGAGTGGCACTGCAGTCTTAATGTGTCGGTTAGGCTGTTAATGTGAACAGCTAAAACCGTGAAAATTTATTTGTAGTTAATTTATTATTAATGATGATAACAATAACAACAATAATAATTATATAACGATAATAGTAATTTTATTTAGTAATGAAATTACATTAATTTTAATACATGCGAAATGAGCTGAATATCTTTAAAATTGAAAAAAGATATCTCTGCCTATTGTCGATATATGATACTATCGTCAATCGGCACAACCCTAGATCCCAGAATGTTGCAGGGTGGTTATTTAAAAATGCTACCTTAAAAATAGCCTATACAGAATGTTCTTCCACGGTTATTGTTCCATGGTTATTGTAGGTTGTATGTCTCTTTTTTTTTTTTTTTTTTAAATATTGCTGACATTAAAATAGGATGCAAATCCCAGCGATCTTGAGGCCACCTGCAACGTTTTCACCACCCACAGATATTGATTGACAGGCATAATCACACTGGAATCAGCACGGCAACATCAAACCCCCCACCCCACGCTCTTCACTTTCATTTGACACCCCCCCCGCTCTATACACTGTAAAAAATCTTATGTGCTATTTACTTAAAAAAAATTGTGGTAACACTATTGCACGTATTTTTTTTAAGTAGTTTTCAAGATTAGATTTTTTTAGCAAAAACTACTTGAATAAATCATGTGAAAATTACTACATTTTTTGGAGTGATAGATGATGTTTTTAATATTATTAGTGGAATGTGTTTTTATAATTTAAGCAAATCAACCACCATTTACTCATATTTATTAATGAAAATTACTCATTCATAAAATTTAAAATACATAATTTATAATGAAGGCGTCACGGTGGCGCAGTGAGTAGCACGTTCGCCTCACAGCAAGAAGGTCGCTGGTTCGAGCCTCGGCTGGGTCAGTTGGCATTTCTGTGTGGAGTTTGCATGTTCTCCCAGTGTTCGCGTGGGTTTCCTCCGGGTGCTCCGGTTTCCCCCACAAGTCCAAAAACATGTGGTATAGGTAAATTGGGTAGGCTAAATTGTCCGTAGTGTATGTGTGTGAATGAGTGTGTGTGGATGTTTCCTAGTGATGGGTTGCAGCTGGAAGGGCATCCGCTGCGTAAAACAAATGCTGGATAAGTTGGCGGTTCATTCCGCTGTGGCGACCCCGGATTAATAAAGGGACTAAGCCGAAAAGAAAATGAATGAATGAATGAATGAATTTATAATGAAATACATACACAATGCATTTTTGCCAAATATCATTTTATTACATGTTCCACTGATAACAAAATGGCACACACAATTTGTTAAACAAATCTATTTAAAATTTACAGCAATGTTAAACTCTGAAAAAAGTTCTTAATCCATATCATGGAAAAAAATGTTCTGTCAACAGGAATATTCACATTTTAGACAAAATCTGATAGAATTTGTGTATTGCATAACATATAAAACCAGTACATTTATAAAAGCTGTATCTCAAAATATTAGCAACACAATCAATCAATCAATGCAGTGAAATTTCACCAAAAGGTTGTAGCAGTGAATTTGTCAGAAACTTAATATGTTTTTGAGTGATTTTAATTTGGGGAATATTTGTATAAGTCCAGTTCAGCAGTTCTAGATTTTCCAAGCCAGCCATGACTCGCTCATCCTCCAAGACAATGCAGAAGTCCTCATGGTTGGTCATCCCTCTGGCAGACAGCAATTCTCTGTGCATTCTCACACTGTAAAATAAACGTTAAGTTTATTATTATGAAATTACGCAATTGTAAATTTCAAATGTTTAAGGTTTACTAAAACACATTAAGTAAATGCATTAAGGAAATAAACCATTTCTTTGTATCTCTGTGAACAGTAATTCTCCATAATGTTTGAGTAGATGTTGCTGACTGACATTATAACACAAGTACACAAGTATTTTAACTTATAATGAACAAGGTGTTTTCAAAATGTATAGTGTACAAAGAAATAAGTTTATAAAAAACAAACCATGTTTATACAAGGAATAGTCCAATAAACAATGTAGTGTTTGAGCTATATTTCTGTTTTTTGTAAAAATGCAAAAATATAAAATGCAGTTTTCTGAAAACTATAAATATCTGAAATGGATTAAGACACTTACTTTGTACTCCTGATGAGCTCTTCCTCTTTTTTCATACAAATAGACCAGCAACAGAGGACGACATCTCTTGTCTCGTTCCTGATTTGATGTGAGGTCAGATGCAACAAAAGTGTAGAAATTAGTAATATTGCCTAATAATAATAATAATAATACACAAATAACATTATAAAAAATACCTTCTGCATGGCACCCATTCTCTATATCAAAATCTGCCTGAGTAAACTGCTCCACTTTTGTGGGAAAATATTGTGAACATTTACTTCATTAATCTGAAAAATTAAGCAAACAAATATTAGTATTTATATACAGTATTATATATAAACAGTTAATTAATGTAGGCTTTTAATTACTAATTTTAATTATTAATTACATTACATCATCAATGCTGTAAAAGGAACCTTATGAAATGGAAAAACACTAGCTGAGCATATACCCCATTGAATAGCTAATAGCTATAGCTAACATACTAGCTTATGCTTACTTCTTAACAAGATCTCTGTTGTTCATCCACCCCGCTTAAATGTTGCCTGATCATTGCTGTTAAATATTACAGTGCAAATAATTTGTTCAATTTCAATATATAATTCAGAATGAACATAGAAGCAAATTTCAAATAGGAATGGGTGGTTAAAAATACATGTGTATCCCTATATACATCGTATGGCAAAAACTAAGCTCCCGAACAAGCTTAAACATCATGTGTCTTTCCTGAAAGAGCTTATTTAAGACAATTAAAATTATAAACTGTTAATGCTTACCTCTTAACATGCTCACTGTTGATCAGCTCCTTCAAAATGTTGTCTGATCACTGCCGTTGTTGAGATTCAAATGCAAACATCTCAATCAAATCCACATAATTGAGTCAATTTTCTTAAAATAAACATGAAGCCATCTTTCCTCAATTTTATTAGCTTAATTGGTTTCTTAAATTAAGCCTAATTATTGCACTGGTTTGCTTAAAAAAATAACTGAAATTTATCTGTTGATTTTATTAGCCAAATGTTCTCAATATTTTATAATAAATCCAGAATATCAATTTTTTAAAGGAAATATGCACATTATTTTTAATGACCACATCAATTTTTTAAATGAAAATTACAAGCCTCAAGATTAATTTTTTACAGTGTATTTTGTCTTTTAGTATTCTACAATTGATTTGACAGGATAGTAGTATTCAGCTTAAAATAAGCTTTAAAACATAGTAATGCTTCATTCGTTTTCAATACTGTGCAGTAGGCCTACATAGATCACATTTATTCACAACCCGTGTTTTCAGAACACAAGCCGCGAGCCTTTTGTAACTGTGTTCCGTAATGATTCTGCTGTACTACTGTCAGTGTCCATGCAGTCACGTTAATGTCCACCTTCTTTAGTGATTGTAAAGCTGGTGAAAACACTGGACGAGTGTGAGGGACTGCAGTGCTGTGTCTATAAGAACTCGAGGTTTCACTTTTGTTTTTGGGTGTGAAATGAATTTGAACAGTGTCCTGAAGCTGTGGCTGCAACATGAATCAGAAGTGCTATGTCTGTAATTATCCATCTGTCCAAATGAAGCGAATTTGGCAGCATGAATATGTGCACCTAAGGGGTGTAAAAAATTTTTTTATTCGATGCACTGTGATGCAGAATCGGTGTCGATTCAGAATAGTGTTGTCACAATACCAAAATTTTGACTTTAATAAATGCTATTTTTAATGTTATCATTATCGGTCTGATATCCAAATTAGGCTGATATCTGATACCTGCCTCGTGCATGCATGGGTTGAACTTGTTCAGACTTGTCTAATGCACTATAACGGAGCTTTCCTCTCATTGTTTATTCCTTCAAAGTCTGTCCTTTCTTTGTGTGTTATTGCTGTGAAAAAATATTAAATGTGTAAACATAATAGCAGTGATGCACACGTGCTAAACAACTTGTTGGACAATCTATGTAATAGAATTATTTGTCATTATCAACGGGTTGCTTGCCATGAACTGTAAAAAAAAAAAATCGTAAAAAAAAGGTAAATGACTGGCAGCTACGGCTGCCAAACAAAAACCATAAAAATACGGTAAAATTTCTTTGTTGAAATAAAGTGCAAAAATTATAAATCTACAGATATTTCCATTAAAATGTTTACAGAAAAACACTGTTATTTTACAGACTTTTCCTAGACTATTACGATCAAATACGTTCAATAAAGTACCAAACTAAGAGTTTTACAAAGAAACACTGTTATTTTACAGACTTTTCCCAGATTATTACGATCAAATACGTTTAATAAAGTTACACTCCAAGAGTTTTACAAAGAAACACTGTTATTTTACAGACTTTTCCTAGATTATTACTATCAAATACGTATAATAAAGTAACAAACCAAGAGTTTTACAAAGAAACGCTATTATTTTACAGACTTTTCCTAGATTATTACTATCAAAAACGTTTAATAAAGTTACACTCCAAGAGTTTTACAAAGAAACACAGTTATTTTACAGACTTTTCCTAGATTATTACGATCAAATACGTTTAATAAAGTTACACTCCAAGAGTTTTACAAAGAAACACTGTTATTTTACAGACTTTTCCTAGATTATTACTATCAAATACGTTTAATAAAGTAACAAACTAAGAGTTTTACAAAGAAACGCTGTTATTTTACAGACTTTTCCTAGATTATTACTATCAAAAACGTTTAATAAAGTTACATTTACAAAGAAACATTGTTATTTTACAGACTTTTCAGAGATTATTATAATCGAACACCATCAATAAAGTGACTGCACTAAAAGTTCAAGAGAAAACAATGCTATTTAACAGAATTTTCCCTAAATCATTAAAATTAAACACCTTTAATAAAATGTCAAGACATGCTCAAGGTTGTAATTTAACAGTTTTATTTTGGATCAAAAAAGTCTGGGAAAAAAAACAACAACATACAAGATACAACTGATTAAAATTCTCACAACTTTAAAATTACAGTTCTTACATTTTATTTAATAGTATTTAAATTATGTAAAACATGTAGAAGTTTGAGTTAAATGGAATGATTCAGTTCCAAATCTTAAATAAAATGGAACATTTAAGCTACTACAGTAAATAACAGCACAACAGTTTCATGAAATTATCAGACTATAGGATTATGGTAAACTTAAGATACACTGAAAACTTATACAACTACTTGATTTTCACTGTTTCACACCACTATTGATCCTAAACATTTTAGGTATTGGTATGTAAATTTACTACGAGTTCTTGCAGAGAACCCTAAACTAAAAATCTAAAAACCAATAATGGAATGTCTCTGTGTTAGGGTTACTATCAGGATTTCATCTTGCTGTTTTTAAACTTCATTTTTCAAATAAATTTGATATTGTTTTCCATAGTATTATCTCTACCACTGTAAAGTTCTGATAATAAACATTACACTTTTAATTCTTTTAATTCAGAATTGTAAATATACAAGGAATTATTAAGTAAAATCAAAACATACATCAGTAGGTCCATGATTCCATACCAGAAATGACAGATACAGTATACACCACATTAAAATCAATCCTCCAAACTGCCAGTAATCAGCTGGATCTTTGTGCATCTGGGAAGAAAGAACACACTAAGATACTCTGAAACGTTTTCAAAAGGGACAATTTCAGTTTCTTCACATTTCCTTTAAACATGCTTAATATTTATTCAAACTGTGTTGCAGTTGATACCAGTTAATAGATTTGTCTGGTGGAAAAAAGGCAAAATCACCAAAAGAAAGAGCATGTACTGTAGATTCACAAAAATAAAAAGTTGAGTTAACTTAAAATTTTAAAGCAACCGGCTGCAAAGAAATTTTGAGTTTACTCAACTTCAGTGGTTGAAGTTATGCCAAATTATTTTTTTAAGTTGACTGAAATGGCTGGTTTAAGTCAAGACTACTTTCAAGCCTAAGTAGATCTTACTTGTCATTATGAGTTTGCTTAAAATTAAACAGGGGTTGAGTAAACTGTAATAAATGAGTAGGCACAACTTAACAGAAGTTCAGTTAACTCAAAAAAGCTATGCAGCTGCTTACTTTAAATTTTTAAGCTGATTGAATCTTTTATCTTTTAATTTATAATTTCATGTAAATCTTATATCTGCCCTTCTCAAACAGATTTCTGTATGACTCTCTCTAAGAATAAAATGAAGAGATTACAAAACACACTATGAAATCACAATATCAAAAAAATATATATTTATTGACAATTCTGCAAACAGTTTTCTGTCAAAATGAAATGTACTGCAGTCCAGAGAAGAAAAAGAGGCAAAACAAATGTTAATCCTCAAATCTTGTAATGCCTTTTAAGTGCTTGAATAAAACAAAAAAATATTTAAAGTGCTAGCACTAGCAACATGTTTCTCAAAGTGCAAGAGTAACTAGTTGTCACGATTCTTGAATTTCAGTACCCATCAGTTCAGAAATTTTAAAAAAGTCTATTTCCCGCTAACATTTGAGCGCGTTCTTAAACACTTTTGATTTGCCATTGTGTTCATGTGCTCAACAGAAATGACTGTGATTGGGTGTGAAGGTCATCAGTTCACCGAACTCACGTCTGTTTACTGAGTGTAACCACAGATACGCAGACACTGAAGTATTTCACGTTGATCAGCTGGTCTGTGTATAAGCTGATATAAGAGTGTTACGCTGATGGATCGACTGATCGACACGGCTTTGAAACACTCCAGTGTGTGTGTATCGGTGTTTGCACTCAGTGAACATCAGCGAAGAGCAGTGAACTGATGAACTTCTCTGCCAATTACAGTCATTTTTGTTGAGCATGTGAACACAACACATTTTGAAAATGTTTAAAAACTGAAATTTAAGTATCGTGACAACACTAAGAGTAACACAATTTCAGTGTACAAACAAATGCTTGAACATTGAACAAGTATTACAACATCCAAAAAAAAAAAAAAAGCTAAAAGTTTTTAAACTTTACATTTAAACTCAATGTTTGGCATATTATGGTAACTTTTTAAGATACCCTAAGACAGCAACTGATCAAACAAGAACAAATCAGTGCTTGCATTTTTTATTATTGATATGGACTACGGTTACTTCAGCTTTAAAATTTAGTTTTTGAAGGACTCTGAATAGTTTCAAAGGTGTATTTCAGTTCTTTGGGGTAGTTCATATTTATGGAATAAATCAAACCAAAAAGGAGAACAACAGCTGTCGGAAGATCTTGCACATTTTCCAGCACAATTTGCTCTTCCAGAACCACAGACAGGCACCTTACATTTGGGTTGGTCTGGTCAGTGGGAACTAAGGATGCCCATCTCCATCCCTTTTGTGCACGTATCTTCTGGCTCTGTGTCCTGCAGTCAAAAGAAACATAACTTTAACTGCTGAATCACAAACAAAAAGCAAGGTAAAAAAGCAAAGGTAAAGCAACTTCATTTGGAAACTAAAGGTAGTAATGTCAATAAAACAGCTAAACAGTCATTTATATACCTTCCATTTATAAGGCTTTTCAGGTAACACTTTATAATAACTACACACTATGAATCATTTAAGCATTAGCAAACAGTTAATTCATTATTTGTTAAGCATTAACTCTACATTAATAGATGTTAGTAAGCAGTTTATAAATACAGCTACACATAAGCAACATGTATAATGTGTGCAATGATTGCACTTATATACTTTGTTAATGATAAATTTTTCAATACTAAATTAAGTATTGCATTATTTACAAACCAGTTATTTATAAGAAGTTGGTGTTTTTTAAGATCATTCAGAATGCCTAAGTTAATTATTAAAAAACGGTTCAAATTAACATTTATATATCTTATTATTCAGGCATATAGTAATTTTTAATTAGTTACTTTACATGTTTATAAATGCTTTATTAACATGCAGTTTTGTGACCTAATATATAGTGAAGACTATATAAGACAATAGGAACATTAATTAATTTCTATTAATTTCAAGTTGTATCAATGAAACTATCAAATGAAAAATAAATCTTTGCAAGATTATCTAAAATAAACTTACTGTACAGTTTAAACATCCCTAAATAACATTGAAATGTTGTATCAAAATATATGGTTAAATTACTATATTGTTGTTGTTTTCTCCAGTTTTATTTTGTTCAGCAATGTTTAAACTTCACAGTAGTTTTATTTTTAGATAAGATTGCAAAGATTTATTGTTCAGTTGATACTAAGCCTTTAATTTTCATTTATACGGGATTTGCAAAGCATAAATAGTCCTCACTTTAGGTCACAAAACTGGATGAAGTTGAGTTAACAAAGCATTTACTAACATACAGAGTAACTATTACTATATTTAAATAATAAAATATATAAATGTTAATTTGAATTGTTTATTAATCATTTACTTAAGCATTCTGAATGATCTTTAAAAAACACCAACTATTCCTAAATAACTGGTTTGTAAATAATGCAATACTTACTTTAGTAATGAGTCACTTTAGAAAAATGAGTCACTAACAAAGTATAAAAACACAATCATTAATCATATTACACATGTGCTTATAAGTTAACACAGCATTGGTAGCTGTAGTTATAAAATGCTTACTAACATCTATTAATGTAGAGTTAAATTAACCAAATTTTTATTATTTCTTTAGTGATATTATATATTACAGAATTATTCATTTTATTGCTGAGCTGCATAATTACACTTATTACCCCGATTAACACAATAACATTAAATGTTCATTGTGGTCAAATGTTTTAAAATATTTACCTTCCAAGGCAGCTTTCCTTCAACAGGCATTATGACAATGTGTGGTTTGATCTTAAGTGATATAACTGTCCTTTTCATTACTCCTGATGTTTCACTGATCTAGGAGCTAGTGTATTGCTAAAAGTATTTGTGAAATACGCTTAGATCAAAACTTTAGGAGTCCTAAATCTAGGACTGACACCCACATCATGTCCTCAGCTATGGGTATATATGCTGATAACAGACTCATCTCACACTTACCAGGCAAGTCTTCAGGAACTTTTCTGACTTTTCCCTCATAAACAAAGGTAGACCTTTAAGAGCTGTAGCCTTCCTTTTAGCGAGCACATTAGACATCTGAAAGATACCAAACAAAAATATAGGTTATCAGCTGTTCTCACATTCAACCAGAGGCTTAGACCTTAGAGATGACAGGTGGCACAACTTTACCATTAAAGGGCATTTATTATGGTCATTCACAGGTTACTAATTTTGATCAGACAATTCCCAACATGTTTTAATTTATAAAAATGTAATTTGCTTTATAATTATTGTTGCCGCACCTGTTTTCACTCCCTGGTCAGCCGGACTCATGGTTGTTCTACTAATGACTATGTGATGATAACAGCATCCTTTACAGTGGTGAAAACAGTGCTGCAAACTTTTCTTTTAGGGAACAAACTGTTTTGTAACTTCAAAGATTAATTACCTGCATGAATACCAACATTGCACACACAAAAAGAGGTAAACTCCATAAAGTTTAATATGCCCCCCTTTAACCAGTGATATGATTAAACAATAAAGAATTACTTGATTG
The DNA here is from genome assembly GCA_903798115.1 of Danio jaintianensis. Classification (NCBI taxonomy): domain Eukaryota; kingdom Metazoa; phylum Chordata; class Actinopteri; order Cypriniformes; family Danionidae; genus Danio; species Danio jaintianensis. The sequence goes on along the minus strand of CAIGQV010017043.1, from coordinate 74,470 downwards.
TCCAGTTGGTCCAGGAGGGTCCTCATTTCCTCTCCATATAGCCCACTACGTGATCAGTACAACTTGATCATCGGTAAAGCATATTCATCCAAAGAAGAGAAGGTACTCTTGAGGTTGGTTTGAGCAATTTTGTAAAACTCAGCATAGACCTACAAACAGACCATAAAAAAACAAAATGATTAGTTTGAATTGTGTATAAGGGTTATACATTTTGAAATAAATAATCTCAATCACAAACTTGCCTGATCTTCCAGAAACAATGCAGGCCACTGTTTTAGGACATCAGCTACAGGAGGTTTAAAAATGTAAATTGTCAGTAACTGCAGCAGGATCTTTGTGTGCTCTTGTCAAATGTGATTTTAACGCACCTACAGTCTTGAAAGTGCAGATGCAGTCAGTGAAAAAACAAGGCTGCTGCCAGGATCGTCCTCGATAGCGCTGTAGTCTGTAGTGTTTCAGAACTTCTCGGCTACTGTGGACAAATTTGCGAATCTTACACTGCATTCCAAACCTATAAAAAAGTAAATAAAAATGTAACATTGCAGGTCAAATTGTTTTTATAAACTAAACTGATCTTGTTAAAATCACAATATGAATAAATATTGCACACATGAAAAGATAAGATTTAATTAACACACACATGCACGTTACTTACAATTAAACTGTTGTTAAGGTATGCCAAATAGATAATTATATAAAACCATAAGCTCCTGAAATACTACATATACAGTACTAGTGACTGTATATTTGAAGTGGTTATAACGTTACCGCGTTACAGACACACCAGGGTAACGTTAAAGAATAAAGTGATGACCGCTCAAATATTTCTTCAAGGATACGTTTTATTTTGCAATAACTTTACTGGATGAAAAATAAATATGTTAACGTTACTTGACAAAACAGATTTTCCGTTAACAAGCCGCGGATGACAAATGGCATTGAAATAGTTCAGCAGGCTGACAAAACGTTAACAACTTCTGCAAATAGAATTATTAATAAACTATTTACAAAATGTTATTCATCATAAGGCGCATTATTGCATATACAGGACAAACTGGGAGCCGTATGGATTTAATATGCTTCTTTAATCCTGTAAATACCGGACGATTATAGGCCTACTTTAAGTCTGGCAATATCAAAAATAATATTCAAAACAGACGAACGGTAATGCACTACATAACTTTGTCTACAAAGCATAATCTACTTAAATACACTTAATTTTACTAACGTGAACACATTTCCTTATTAACGTGCCCACCGTATATTTCGCTACAGTCCCTTCCAGTTTAACAAGCGAATTAACGTTAAACAGTCCTTCAAATGAAGCCAACTTCACAGATCGCTAAAGAACAGCCCGAACTTGTCAGAAATTATCCCTACACGACGTAAATTAGTTTTTTGGAAACATAACATTATATTTTACTTTATATTTGCATGATTTTTAGGTTAATTGCGATAATAAATCTAAAACAAAGCTTACCTGAATCAGGCGATGGCAGCTGCTGCTGATGAGAGGACACCTCGTGCAAAATGCCGCGCGAAGACAGACTGAGCATGCGCAAAGGCAGGAAGTAAACATTCCAGTGAAGAACTTAAAATGTAAAGTCTCCTCAACTTAAGTATTTATTTTCATTGAACAAACCAGTTCTAAACATTCAGTTAAATCGTTTTTAAAAGTTAACTCAACACTGAGCTCAAAATATGTCCACCCAACTTACAATTTTGAATTGAGTTAACAATTTGTAAGTTGGATTTTTTACAGTGAATGGACAATGGAAGCATCACAGCAATAGAGGTATCACTGCATGATAAAAAAAAATTATAATAAAATAAAATATATTCACTCTGTGAAATGTCACCCGATTACATAAACATCATTTGCTCACTGGATGTCATGACAAATAATGTCTAAAAGGAAAAGTTTGAATATCTTGCCCTTTCTCCAAAAAGACATTTAACAAAAAAAATACCTAAACAAATGATTTACAAGTTTAACATGCCTTAATTAAAGAAATATAATGCTCTTGCAATTTTATATAATGCTCTATGATATTTTTTCTTACAAATACCAATCGATTCGCATCAGAAGATCTTGAGTAACCCTTCAGAGCCATGTGTAGTTTCATGGATGGATGGACTTTTTTGAACTTCAAAATCTCACTCCCCATTTCTTACCATTATCAAGTTTAGAAGAGACAGGATACATTTTATTCATAACTCCAGTTTTGTCTGAAAAAAGAAAGTCATACACCTTGGAGGGCTTGAGGGTGAGTAAACTATGGGCCAATTTCCATTTTTGAGACCATCCCTTTAAATTCTCCTTACCTTTATTCTCTCCCATGATATCCCAAAGGTGTACGACTTTCTTCAAATGAACACTTTTTGATTTTTTTTTTAGAAAAATTTGATGCCTTTTAGAATAAATTATCCATCTATGTGTCTACTAATGTGTCAAATAATACGAGTGATTAGACACCAAAGTGCTGAAAGTCCAAAAAGTCCATACACAAAATAATCCAAATGCATTGTAAAGTTCACAAGAAAACTTCTTTTGTGAACAGAACCTACAAACAGACTGCTGTGTTGAAGCACGCCATTATATGGACTCAGAAAGATGGATCACTTTTCCAAAATCTGTGTTCACCCAAGTAAAGTTCAGGGTTCCCACTCTAAGCCAAATGCTAAACTCCTTGACTTTCACTGAAAAAAAAATCTGAATTTCTATGACCTATAAATAACAATAACTTAAAAATAAAAATTTTTGAGATGAATAAGAGTAAGGACATGCTGAGTGTGAGAGAAAGCGCAGCTGATATCATTTCATTGATTCAGTGGGAACACATGATTGAACTGTTTTTACTATTACTATATAATATGTGTTGAAAAACTGTATTTTTGTTAAGACTATTAACATAACCAAAAGATTCAGGTCTAACAACACGTATTAAAAAATTAATTTTGATGAATGGAAACTAAAATGTAAAGCAATAAAAAAATTCCCTGATATTCCATGTCTGGAATAGACTTTTTAACATTCCATGACATCCTAGAAATTCCATGACCCGTGGGAACCCTGAAAGTTAGTTTTATACATCTGGGATGGCATGAAGGAGATCTTTTTTTTTGTAAATTATGTCTGTTAAAAATGACAAAGTACTGATTTCATACATGTCAAATGATACTTACTAGTGATGGGCTTGTTTCTCTGTTGGTGCCTGCTCTGCCCCCCTAAACATTGTTCATGTTCCAATGCTTGATCTAAATAAAAAATACAAATAAAAAAAAATTAGCAGTATTTATATACAATTGCATTAGCAGTATTTATCTCTCCAAGACAAGCTTTATCATATACTTTTGATAAGTTAAATGTAAAATTGGTAAAAACTCAAAGTTGTAAGCTGGGTCAAATGTGAACATTGATGTTACCCATAGTGTTATCATCTTTTGATAAGTTAACAGTATTTTCTGAGGTCCATTTTAATTCACTCATCAAATGTGCTTAAAACAATGGTTAATTTAACATTAACATGACTCACACAAAATTCATCATGACTCACAAAACTCACACAGAATTCCCTTTAATTATCATTTACCCACACTAATGTTGTTCCAAACCAGTTTGACTCTCTTTCTTGGTGTGACCTTTTGTATTTGTTTTATTATCCAATGGTGTACATATACATTCATTTTGAAAAGACAACATTTAATTTGGGGTGAACAATGACTGCAAACTCAAGAAGATAGATAAATATTGTCTAAAGTTGCATTGCATTTGTTTGCATGGTTTGTCCCTTGTTTGACTTTTCACATAAAGGTCATTCCTATCGAAAACAAATAAAATTAACATGCAGACTAACTTCCAAAAAGTGTGCATGTTAACTATATTACAGTGGTTCTCAACCCTTTTTTTTCAGTGGGCCGCACTATATCCAAGTTCAAGTCTCACGGGCCGCATATTAGTTAAATATGACGTCATCGACGCAAACTAACCAGATATTATGCATCTAAACTATTACAATTAGATGTATTACTATTATTTTTAGGACGTGTAACTCTACTTACCATTAATGGGACACGTGATGATGTCGGGAGACGACCAATTTGGTAAGAATAGGAGTAAGTTAACAGTACAATGAAGTTGTGACTAAGTTGTAGTCTATAAGCCGCGCATGGAAACGTGACCTCTGATGCGTGTCATTCGGCGTCATTGCAGGAAATGTGCGTTCGCAAATGTATGTGGATCCAAATATGGAAAGCACCTTTGAGCTTAATAATCTGAGGTTTTGTCCAAAGATATTTCGCCACATTTCTGCAATTGAGGTTAGTTATGGAAATTTCGGAGCATTCTACTGACTCGGACCTTTGAGTCTCGTTCAGTGAGGTGAACGAATCTTTTTTCGAGTCATTTCCTTAATTTCGATCAATTTGCCTTAAATATTATTAAAATGTTAAGAGTTGCTTTCAAACTCATCTACAACTACACCAAATGTTGATCACACTACAAACAAGTCATAACTAAAATGCTATAAGAAAGAGAAAATAATCATTCATTGTTTTGTCTATGATTATGTCAGCTCAGCTCTTCTGACAGGTCTTTAAATTTGAGTGGTTCATTCACGTCACTCATAGTTCCATTTAAGCTTAACCAATGCACACAGCCTGAGGCGAAAGGAGCCATGATTAGTTCATCTTTCGAGTCTTCTGGTTTTTGAGTCGTTCGTTCATCACGTGACAGCATGTAAAGAAAGAGAGGACTCAAACCCGAGGACTCGAGAAACGAACGGATCAAATCTTGTTCCGGCTCTGACTGCATATGATTGGCTTCTGTTTTTCACTTTATGAACGAACGTCTCAAACCCGATAGAAGACTCGAAAAAGTAATCTTCTACTTCACCTGGACAAATGTGAGCATGCGCGAATGAACGAATCACTCTCTGAGAGGACTCATCATTCTCGAGTCATACAAAAGATTCGTTCAAAATAAACGAATCGTTTAAGAACGATCTATCACTATTGAGGATGATTGCTCCGCGGTTTGGCTATGTCTTCTTGTCTGAACATTCATCATTTATATTTTTAACATCCATTTTGACATTTAATTGATGACTGTTTGAAATCTGCCAGAGCGCGCGCTTGTGATTGTGTGCGTTAACTGAGTTGCATCAGTTCATATTGCGTCAGTTCTGCCATATAGGAAAACAGTACGCGATTGCCTAAATTATTGTATGTAAGTTTGTTTAATAGTTTAGGAATTGTAAATTTATTATTATTTTATTTGTTTTTGTTTTTTACGTGGTTAGCGTCATGGGCCGCATTTGCATTTGTGACGGGCCAGAGGTTAAGAACCACTGATATCTATGATATCTATCATGACAATAACGTTACTCACCGCGACTGAAGATGGTGTGGATGGATACTTTTCATTACCAATTTATGAAAGCAAACTAACAAACACACAAACAACAACAACAACAACGTTAGCTAACGTTGGTGTATTCATTTGTTAACAGAGACATTTGCAAAAGAGCTTGTAAATGTGTACTCACCACCAGCTCCTTACAATATATTCTCTTTATAACTGGTGTCCCGCGATTCAAAAGCCTGGTTTGCATATGGTCCTCTGCTATGGAGTCCAAGGGAGTGCGGTTTGATTTGCTCTGTTTAACGAATGAACAAAACAGTGTTCTTTCCAAAGCTCCAGATATTTTGATCTTAGCTGACCATAGACATATACTGACACATGCTAGCAACACTACATAACATTAGCTGCTAATAGTATATTTTAATATCACTATTACACACTACATAATGATGTAACTTGGCAGAAGCAATTGAAAAGTTCTTCTTACCTTCTGTAGTTTGTCAGTTAAACGTTGATTAAAAAACTCTTTGTCCAAATTGTGCATTCAAAATAAACATTTTGACGTCCTATGTAAAAGAATTAGTGTAGTTGACGTTGTAAAATCCACCGAACTGGACCGAAGTAGTGCTGCAGTCTGAAGATGTGGAGCAGCATAGTCACTCAAACAGACGTTATTCAAACTTGACCTGAAGGCGCGCAGTGTTGTCATTGGCCAGATTCCATGATGACAGTCAAAATAACCAATCATGCTCAAAGCTGCACGGAGACAGCCTATAGGGTTATAACATTGCTAGTATAGGAAAAGATGACTATAAAAAAATAATAGAAAACAAATATATTTAATCTTATTTGTGAGCAAATAAAACACACACATCCATCATAATTGGTTAAACAGTGTTTTCATTGCAGTGTGCATGAAATAAAACGTATTATATATATATGTAATACATTTGATATATTTCAAGAAGAAACTTACTGAACCAGGAGACTGATTAAAAAAGTGCTCATTTAAAAAAAAAAAATCAAACGGCACTTACAGGCTTTTGCATCTCAACTCTTCATATAAACCAGGTGTGTCAAACTCAGTTCCTGGAGGGCTGGAGCCTTGCAGAGTTTAGCTCCAAACTTAATTAAACACACCTGAAGCAGTCAAAGTCTTACTAGCCATACTGTACTAGAAATTTTCATGCAGGTGTGTTGAGGCAAGTTGGAGGTAAACTCAGCTGGACACCGGCCCTCCAGGACCAAGTTTTGCTAAACTGGCAGCCCTGGTTTAGGTGCAACGCCCTGATCCAGCAAATCAAGTCAATCAGGCTTATTTGAAAACTAGATGATTTGTGTATATATACAGGTGCATGTCAATAAATTACAATGTCATGGAAAAAAATGAACATTTATTTCAGTAATTCGTTCATTCATTTTTTTTTCCGGCTTAGTCCCTTTATTAATCAACATGCAAACTCCACACAGAAATGCCAACTGACCCAGCTGGGGCTCGAACCAGCGACCTTCTTGCTGTCAGGCGATCGTGCTACCCACTGTGCCACCGTGATGCTATTTCAGTAATATTTTAGCTAAATTTATGAGACCCATGATGACCCTTTTGTATTTTAACAAACGAGTGGTCTTTCCTTTAAAAACACATGCCTTAAAAATGTCAACTTATATTTTGTCAATTTATATTTTCCCCTTCATGTGTCGCACTGTTACAACCTGTTGGTTTAGGCTTAGTTCTCGCTCTACTGCAACACTTGTTTGCTAACATTAACAACAAATTGTCAATTCAACAATAATTGCTTGCATTATCATTTGTTACTCAAATGACATGTTTGCAGTAGCATTCTGTCTCAGGTTGCACTTTGTCAAGGCCCTTTACAGCTTTTGTTTATATTTTGCCCATGACTTTCTTCCAGGGACTCTTGTGTTGCCAATTTAGCAAATTTGAAGCTAGATTTAGCGACATCCCCACACCTTTTAAAACTTTTTTTTTTTTCAAAAGTTTAGGGACAAATAGCAACTTATTTGACAAACCTAATTGTTTAAATTCTCATCTTGCCCACTGATATTTATATCTACATCAGTGAATTTTCCTTTATGATGTCATCTAGTGACATTGAAAGCAGTTGGCAAAATCTAACTTTTACTTGAGCGATTTCCAGTATGTGAAAAAATTTACTTATTAATGTTAACCCACTCATAACATTTTTTTTTTCAGCATAATTCAAATTTAGTGGTAATCAAAGAAAAAAAAAAATCAGCTTGAATCTGCAAAAAAAATGTTAGCATGGTCATACACCTTAATCTAGCGAGGTGCAAAAGTAATTACAATTTATTACTTTAATTTTACATAATTTTAAATGTACCAAACTGGAAAAAACACTGTGTAAATAATATGGCGATTTTATTGTATAAAACAGACAAATTGCTGTAATTTGTCATTACTTGTATAATACATAAAATAACAGTCAAGCTGTTAATTTACAGATATTGTTTGTATTTTTTACAGAGTTTTGAATATAATTTAAAATAACAGAAAAATACTGTATAAATAATACAGTAATTTCCCTGTATAAAAAACAAAAATGACAGTAATTTGTCTTTAATAATAAAGTACCTAAAATGAAAGTCAAACTGTTAATTTAGAGAGATTATTTGTCATTTTACTGAGTTTTGAATATAATTTGATATGACAAAAAAATACTGTAAAAAATTTAGAGATATTTTCTGTAAAATTAGTTTTTTTTTTTTACAGTGTGTGTTGTTGATATAAGATTGTTATTAGTATGATCGGCATATTTATAATGATTATAACGAGCGCACGTGATGGCTATCACCGCACACACATCTGACAAAGCCTTCAAAGCAGCAGGGGAGACGTGTACCAGTCAGTGAATCCAACATAGGGGTTCTCAACTGTACGCCACATTCTGTCTTTATATTATGCACTGTGTTTGCCATAGTTTGCTTGTGCTTGTTAAGTCATCTGTGCTCAATGCTCAGGTGTTGTATCAAAATCTGACTCCAAGGACAAATCTGACTCCGCTTCGCATGCACGTGCATCATGCAGCGCATGCAGTTAGATTTAAACTCACAGCGGTTTATCATAAATCTTTCATCAATCATTTTTCCCGCAACTGACGGCAAGAACGAACATAGAAGCGTTGTCTGATTGACACGCAGCACCTACATGTGTTCAAAAGAATCTAAAAAGCCAAATGGGATGAATTTATGCTGCATTTTCTAAAGTAAAACATACTATCTGTATTTAGCTTTTTGCTTGTATGGTGGCTCTGAGCTGTCAAAACACCTCTCAAAACGCATATTTGTACATATTAGTGTTGGGCGATGTCAACCAATTTGGCATCGTACGATGTCTAATATGAAACATCGCGATGTACGATGGCATCGTCGTCATAGTGAATTAATTATTTATGAATAATTAATTAATTCATAACGAATTAATTATTTGTAGCCTACCGTTTCAACTACCTGACCCGCATGGTCTTTGTTTTATCCATAACCAAATCATAAATAAATAAAGATAAGTTACACACAAATTACCACCTGTCAATCACTTTTTCTGTGGGACTCTGGCATGAATAGGCAGAGTTATCTGTGTCATTATATAATGGCGTCAACAAACTTGGTTGGTAAAAAAAGGTGCACAACCAACAGGAACCAACCAACAGTATCTGAGGTTTTCGCTAAAATTACCCTACTAAGTACAAGCGTGAAAGCGAGAGATTGAAGAAGTGTATTGACGCTGTGACACGTTACCTGAAAGATTCAAAAGACCGAAGAGTCGTTAGATAGAGACAAGATTAATTAAATATCACATTTAACAACTATAGTGAGACGCAATCCAGCGGTACATCCTTGATAAATTGTCTGACGTGCACTGCTCTCTGGGGTTTTGTGCTCAAAGCATCTGCTCACTGCCTGGAGCTCAGACGTGTGCATAAGCTGCAGCGCATGCCTGTGTGTGTGTGTGTGTGTGTGTGTGTGTGTG
>CAIGQV010017043.1:30068-47710 GCA_903798115.1 Danio jaintianensis | reverse complement strand
CAGTACGTGGCTGGCTGTAGTGCTGCGTCTAAAAAAACTGGTTATGCATCTCACTCTTCCAAATAAGCGTGCGACTGATGGGAGCTTCAGTGCACGCTGAGAAGCTAAATTGATGGCATGCGCGAAACATTTTACATGCAACATGCCGGCCAGCTGTGCTGTGTTGTCTGTTACGACGACAGGGTCCTTCCATTTTATGTCCCATTCGTCCAATGCAGTTTTCATTATCTCTGCAATGTTACTCCCAGTATGGCTCTCATGCATTGCTTGTGTCTGCAAAACATGTAAAACGAGTTCACACTCATCTGAAATGTAATGTGACGTAATCGTAACGTACGACTCTGTTGCTCTGCTTGTGCTCTGCACGTCAGGGCCACTCTTTCTGCTGAGGCAAGCGATGTTTTGACATGTATCTTTACCTCTTCATAAATTGTGGGCACTGCTACGTCCGTTATGTGTCTGCTAGTGGGGATCACGTAGCGTGGCTCCGTAGTGTTCACCATATGTCTGAAGCCGGCATTTTCAACCACACTATACGGCCGCAAATCTATACAAATGAAATGCACAACTGATTCTTTGCGCGAGTTGAGGTAGATGGAAGCTTGTTGATGATGTTATCCAGTGTAGTTTGCCTTGAATCAAGAGGTTCCGGTTGAGGTCGCAGTGCCGCTAATTCATCTGCGTGGTGTCTTGTTAAGTGATAACGCAAATTCGTAGTGTTTTCGGAATATTTTAAGATAGATTTGCAAAGTTTACAAATGGCATTTTTTGTCTAATTCAGTACTCCCTGGTATAGTGTTAAAACCAAAGTGCAGCCACACGTCAGCTCTAAAAGCTGGAAGCCCCTTTATATTTTCCGCCATGCTCACTCTTGCTTACATCTGATACCGTACTACTTAGCGTTTTGTTGATAGCGAGTTAGCGACATCTACTGGAGCGGAGGAGGAGGTCGTTTGGCACAACTTGGATCGATACTTGAGGTTGGAATATCGAAACAATATCGTGAAAGAAATTATCGCGATAGTTAGATGTATCAATATTTTTGCACAGCCCTACAGATGAGCGAGAGGCCCGTGGAGAGAAAGCCTTCTGCTCCGGGTCAGCATCACTGCTGCAGATGCGTCTTCAAAAGCCTTATAAACACACCACATGACAATAAATTATTAATTAGCTGAGCAAACAAAGTCACTATGCTGTAACTATACAAGACATTTATAATATTAGCAAACTGATGTTACCAGTTGTCTTATCATATGGTTACATTTTTACACAGTTTTAAAAAAGTACATTTAATATGCTTAACGTTACAAGCTAGTAGCAGTGCTGTACTGTAAGCTACTCCAATGTAAACACATCGCGTTGCTTGTAATTACTCAAATAATCATGCTTACTGATTCGGAAGTTTGCAATAAAAGAAAAACGGGTTGTCTTACCGTGTACAGTTCAGGGGGCAGTCGTGGCCTGGTGGTTAGAGTGTTGGACTCGTGATCCGAAGGTTGCTGGTTCGATACTCGGTACCAGCGGGAATTGGGGGTGGGGGGAGTGAATGACCAGCACTCTCCACCACCCTCAATACCACGACTGAGGTGAGTCCCTTGAGCAAGGCACCGTTCCCCCCAGCTCCCCGGGCGCCGCAGCATGGCTGCCCACTGCTCCGGGTGTGTGTTCACGGTATGTGTGTGTTCACTAACTGTGTGTGTGCACTTGGATGGGTTAAATGCAGAGCACAAATTCCAAGTATGGGACACCATACTTGGCCACACTACACTTCACTTCACTTCACTTCACTTCACGTTTTCATCGAGCTGCATCTCCAACTGATCCAGGAGCATGTTTTTCAGCCCGTTTTCGCATCAGCGTTCGGTCTTATCGGGTTCATCCCATTTCGTGAACAAAAATCAACCAAAACAGCAACGGGAAACTTGTGGACTTGATATGCTGACAGGCTGGAGTTTGTGCAGTTGCCATAAATACAATAATATACCACGATGATGATAAATTACACCAAAACTAACAACCGATTCTGCTATATGCTACTCTGCTTCACTGTAAACAGCGTGCGCCTGTCAGATAAGTCCCCAGTCCGACGTCACCAGGGTGATTAGAAAAAAAGCTGGCTTTCTGGAAGTGGGGAAAATCACATTTTCTTTAAAATTTGTGCCCTTGCGCTTCGTAAAACATTTTAATATGGTATTTTATGGTATTATGTAGTTTTTCACAAACGATTCTACCTTTTTAAAAATAGTTTTTTAACCTACAATATGCTCTTTAAGATCTTCACTTTGTTATGACTGTTTTAAAAATAAAAAAGACTTGTCTACTACTACATTTTGATCTGTATGATGCCTATTTATTAACTGATACAAATTGATAATGTTCAGATAAATAAGACCTGAACCAGGCCAATGCAGTTCCTGTAATACCAACATAATTTTCAAGCCTATCAAGGAGAATATTATGATCGAATATTAGAATATTATGATATGCAGTACTGAGGTCCAATAACACTAAGAGAGAAATGCAACCACGATCGGACGACAGGAGCAGGTCATTAGTAACTCATTCAATTCAATTCATCTTTATTTCTATAGCGCTTTTACAATGTAGATTGTGTCAAAGCAGCTTAACATAGAAGATTATAGTAAATTGAAACTGTCAGTCCAGTTTTCAGAGTTTAAGTTCAGTTCAGTGTGATTTAATTTTCACTGCTGAGAGTCCAAACACTGGAAAGCAAATCCATCGATGCGCAGCTCCACAAGTCCCGAACCATGCAAGCCAGTGGCGACAGCGGTGACAAACTTCACCAATTTGCGAAAGTGAAGGAAAAAAAAACCTAGAGAGAAACCAGGCTCAGTTGGGCACGACCATTTCTAGGCGCCAGAGGCTGGAGACTCATAGGAGTGCTGTTTCTGTGCTATGAAATGCTCTAAATCCAGATTGGAATTTTTCACAAATATTGTTTCTCTGTAGGAAGGAACTTAGTTGAAGAGATACGATTTTTTCTAGTGTCTTTGATAGGAAAGGCAGGTTTGAAATGGGTCAATAATTTACTGTCTATAAGCTGTGTTTTTTTAATAAGAGGCTTAATGACAGCTAGTTTAAAAGTTTTAGGCACATATCCTAAAAGTGGGGATGAATTCAAAACATTAAGAACCGGTTCAGAAACTTATCAGAAATGTATAAGTTTAGACAGTTCGGTAACACTTTATAATAACTACACACCATGAATCATTTATTAAGCATAAGAAAATAGTTAATTCATTATCTGTTAAGTATTAACTCTACATTAATAGACAGTTTATACAGCTACAAATGTTGTATTCTTGACATTTATAATGTGCTTAATGATTGTATTTTCATACTTTGTTAATGATTCTTTTTACATTACTTAAGTATTGCATTATTTACAAACTAGTTAAGAATAGTTGATGCTATTTTAAGATCATTCAGAATGCGTAAGTAAATGATTAATAAACTATTCAAATATCATATAACATTCATCTATCTTATTATTCAGGCATATACTAATAGTTAATTTGTATGTTAATAAATGCTTTATTAACTCAACTTCATTCAGTTTTGTGACCTAATCTAAAGTGAGGACTATTTATGTTTTATAAATCTCTTATAAATGACAATTAAAGGCTCAGTAAATGACTATTAATTTCTATTCATTTGAAGATACACAAATGAAACGGTATCAAATGGAAAATAAATCTTAGTAATCGTATGTAAAATAAAGTTACGGTACAGTTTAAACATCGCTAAATAACATTGAAATGTTGTATCATAATATATTGTTAAATTAGTATATTGTTGTTTTATCCAATTTTATTTAATTGTATTTATTGCTAATTGTATTTTAACACTCCTGTTAGTCAGCAATGTTTAAAGTTTACAGTAATTTTATTTTTTAGATAAGATTGCAAACATTTATTGTTCATGTGATACTGAGCCTTTAATTGTCATTTATAAGGGATTTACAAAGCATAAATAGTCCTCACTTTAGATTACGTCACAAAACTGCATGAAGTTGAGTTGATAAAGCATTTATTAACATACATAGTAACCTTTACTATATGCCTGAATAATAAAATATATAAATGTTAATTTTAATAGTTTATTAATTGTTTACTAACTCATTCTGAATGATTCTGAAAGCCAACAACTACTCTTAAATTCAAATGGTTTGTAAATAATGCAATACTGAATTTAGTAATGAACATATAATAAGTAATAAAGTATGAAAATACAATCATTAAGCACATTATAAAGGTGCTTATAAGTCAAGAATTCAGCATTCGTATCTGTATTTATAAACTGCTTACTAACGTATATTAATGTAGAGTTAATGCTTAATAGATAATGAACTAACTATTTGCTAATGCTTAGTAAATGATTCATAGTGTGTAGTTATTATAAAGTGTTACCGACAGTTCTTCCTCACCTACTGCTGAAATATTTGAAGTTTATCCATTAAGAGTCTACAGTGCTCTAATTGGGACGATGCTGTAGGAGGCAGATAGATGGTGCTTATTTTATCTCTGATATCATCAATCTTGCATGTAAAGAAATTCATAAAGTTATTACTACTTTGTTGAGAAATGCATGTTGATGCTTTATTTTTAGTTAGATTGGCCGCTATGTTAAACAGTATCCTATGATTGTGTTTATTTTCTTCTATTTAAGTTGAAAAATAAGCAGATCTGACAGACTTTAAAGCTTTTCTGAAGTTAAGTATATTTTCTTTCCAGGCCAGATGAAAAACCTCTAGTTTTGAGTTCTTCCATCTATGTTCCATTTTCCAGGCTGCTTTCTTTAAGGCACGCGTGTGCTCATTGTGCCATGGTGTTAGTTTTTTTTCCCTAATCTTTTTTAAGTGTAACAGAGCAACTATGCTTAAAGTGCTAGAAAGGACATAATCAATAGTTTCAGTTGCAGTGTCAAGCTCTTCTAGGCTGCCTGGAATGCTAAGGAAATTAGAAAGATCTGGTAGGTTACTAACAAAGTCATCTTTAGTGCTAGCGGTGATCATTCTACCATATTTATAAATAGAAGCTGCTTTTGTGGACCTATCAATGCACAAAAAGCAAGAGATTAAATTGTGATCTGAAATGTCATCACTCTTCTGCACAACTTCAACATTATCAATATCAATACCATGTGATAATATTAGGTCTAAGGTAAGATTATGCCGATGAGTAGGACCTGAGATATGCTGTTTCACTCCAACAGAGCCTAGTATGTCTAAGAAGGCCAGACTTAAAGCGTATTTTTCATTATCTATATGAATATTAAAATCACCAACAATTAAAACTTTATCTGTGACCCGAACTATTTTGGATAAGAAATAAGCAAATTATTTTGTAAAGTCAGAATGGTGCCTTGGAGACCTATATACATACAGTTGCCAATATAAATTTAGATTAAAATTTATTGTTTATATTGCACACTGAAATATACAACACTATTACTTCAAATGAATTATATTTGAAGTCAGATCACTGAGTGACACAAAAAATATTACTATATATTATACCAACGCCTCCACCTTTTCCTTTAAGATGAGGCTCGTGTTTATAATGATATCCTTCAGGTGAAGACTCGTTTAGGTACATGTAATCATCTAGTTTTAGCCAGGTTTCTGTTAGACAAAGTGCATCTAGCTTTAGATCGGTTATCAAAACATTAACAAAAAGAGTTTTAGAGGAGAGTGATCTAATGTTCAATATTCCAAGTGTTATCTTTTGATTACCTTTATTTTTTATTTGATGAACATCAATTAGATTGTTACCTTTTGAATGGGTTTGGGAGTTTTTATATTTAGAGGTTCAGGGAACAGACACAATCTCTATATTATAATATCTAGTTGGCTCTATGTGCTCAAATTATCTGAGTTTGGTAAACTGTGGAGGCTAGCAGACGGTTGGTTTAGCCAGTCTGTCTGCTCCCTGAACCACATTCTGAACACATCACAAAGTCCTGACTGTGGAGGAAGAGTATATAGGTAATTGACTGGCCTGTCTGCAGTCCTGACCTGTCTCCAGTAGAGAATGTGTGGCGCATTTTGAAGCACAAAATGTGACAAGGAAGACCCCATACGGTTGCCTACCTTAAGACAGGAAGAATGGGACAAAATTACACCTGAAACACTTCATAACTTGGTGTCTTCATTCCCTAAACATATTTTAAGTGTTGTAAAAAGGAATGGCAGCATTACAAAGCGGTAAATGCTTTCTTGTTCCAACGTTTTTAAATGTGTTAAAAAAATAAATAAAAATCATGAGGAACACATTAAATAATGTTTGTTGTATTGTCTGCAATAAAATACAAGTCAAAGTAAATGTAGAAATCACTTTGCTAAAATGGCTTTGCTAAATTATCAATCAATTACTTAACCTCAGCCTCCAACGCCTGTTGATTTCCCAATGGCCCCTGATAAAAATGTTGAGTAATCAGTAATGCGTCACCTACATCCACATCATGTTTGATAAGATGGGTGTAAGATGGAATATAACGAAGCAAATCTGGAAATTCATCAGTTTCATTAATTAAATATTAAATGTCAGATCTTGGGGCGTCAAGCTGGCGCAGTGGGTAGCACGTTCGCCTCACAGCAAGAAGGTCGCTGGTTCGAGCCTCGGCTGGGTCAGTTGGCGTTTCTGTGTGGAGTTTGCATGTTCTCCCCGTGTTCGCGTGGGTTTCCTCTGGGTGCTCCAGTTTCCCCCACAAGTCCAAAAACATGTGGTATAGGTAAATTGGGTAGGCTAAATTGTCCGTAGTGTATGTGTGTGAATGAGTGTGTGTGGATGTTTCCCAGTGATGGGTTGCAGCTGGAAGGGCATCCGCTGCGTAAAACATATGCTGGATAAGTTGGCGGTTCATTCCGCTGTGGCGACCCCGGATTAATAAAGGGACTAAGCCGAAAAGATAATGAATGAATGAATGAATGAATGAATGTCAGATCTTTATATCTATCAATTTTAAAGGATTTTCAGCATGCCAATCCCTTTATGCAGCGGATTTAACACATTTTGTTAAATGTTTTAGCTGTCTGACAATAATAAACAAAAGAACAATCTTAATTCAGCATTTACTGTTCAAGTTTTCAACAACCAAAGACATTAACCTACAAGTTATTTTATATTATTGTTTAACATCAGAAAAAAAGTAAAACAGGTTTGGAACAAGTAAAAGGTAAGTTAATAGTGACAGAATTTTCAGTTTTGGATGAACTATCCTTTTAATAGTGAGTATGGTGAATTTAGGGTGAAATAATATAATATATATAATATAATTTAATATTTTAATATATTTTATTTAGGGATGCTAACGATTACTTGATGATCTATTGATTGTCAATAACCATTAAATCGATAGACCTAATCGATGACTGATTAAGCATTGACATTTAAAGGTTAAGTTATGCTTTGCGCTGTGAGATGCGTCAACACATTACATAATCAAGTGTGTGCAGTTTACCTTACATTATGGAGTCACTCTCTTGACATTGCATATTGGGGGATGCATAAAACCCTGTTATGCACAGATCTTGGTTATATCCCTGGGTGTTTTAACCAATTTTATCTGACAGACAAAGGTGCATCAACAAAGTATTGATCAAAGGCTGTGAATACTTATGTACATGTGATTTTTCAGATTTTTTTATTTTTAATAAATTTGCAACAATTTCAAAAAATATTTTTTTCACATTGTCATTATGGGGTATTGTGTGTAGAATTTTGAGGACATAAATGAATTTAATCCATTTTGGAATAAGGCTGTAACATTAAAAAATGTGGAAAAAGTGAAGCTCTATGAATTCTTTCCGGATACACTGTACCTTTACTCAATGATCTGGACTATGAAACTTTGTGAGATTTTAAATGTCTGTGAAATTAGCCAAAAAAAGACAAATTATTTTTTTCCTTTTTTTCTTTTCTTTTTTTCACATTATCAGACTATATCTTAAATTAGAACGTTGTGACTTCAAACTCATTTCGCCATATCAGGTCACAAATATACTTTTCTTCCTACAAGTCTCATTTATCAATTTTATTTCTCCAAAGGGCAATTATGTTGAAGAGTCCAAAGGGCTATTCTTGGACTAAGTATGCATCGAAGTCTTAAATATTAATTTTGTAGCTTGCAGAAATAGTTATTCCAGCTGAAGTATAATTGCTTCAGTCAAAGTTGGTTACATGAAGGTTTTGTTTTTTGCCACTGGCATAAACAGAATGAATCACACCTTCAAAAAAATACACAACAAAATACCTGGAACTGGAATTTCAAAATTATTATTTTATTTTTTTGGTAGATTCAAACTGTAACATTAATTCCTGGAGATGGAATTGGTCCAGAGATCTCCACTGCAGTAATGAAGATATTTGAAGCAGCTAAGGTAAGTTTCTGTTGTTTGTTTTACTGTTCTGGAATATGGCCTAGGCTGCAGGATTTAACAAGTGATTGTTTTCTGTGTGTACATTTGAACTGTTTTCAGTCTTGCATTAGGTAGTAAATTCACCATGTTTTTAAAAATTCACCAAGATCTTGTGTATTTGCCAACATTTTTCTCATCCAGACCCCAATTCAATGGGAAGAGAGAAATGTGACTGCCATCAAGGGACCTGGAGGCAGGTGGATGATACCTCCTGAGGCAAAAGAATCGATGGACAAAAACAAAATTGGGTTAAAAGGTAAATCAGCAAATTTACATCATTGAGATGTTTGTAATATTTATGGATTCACCATGGTAAAAATATTATTTTCCAGGACCCCTGAAAACACCAATTGCTGCTGGCCACCCATCCATGAACCTGCTGCTACGGAAGACATTTGACCTGTATGCCAATGTGCGTCCTTGCGTGTCCATTGAGGGCTATAAGACACCTTACACTGATGTGGATCTGGTCACCATCAGAGAAAACACAGAAGGAGAGTACAGTGGGATTGAACATGTGGTATGTATTTTTTAAAATCAGTTACTTTTAAAATAATTAAACCAAAAACTCAACCTGGGATAGTCGTTCTTATTCTTTTGATTTAAAGAGCATTTGCAGTAAAAAAAAATATGTTAACCAGTTGCATTTAAATTGAATTTCATTACGCATTAAAGGTGCTTAATGTAAGTTTTTGACACTTCTTCTAAAGCATAAAAATACCATAATATGTTTGCATATATTTAAGAAACACTCTAAGTAAGCTGATCGTTTTAGATGTTACTGCTGCGCTCAAGCCCCATATAAAAAAATGCAAATCCACTTTATGGCAAAAACCAACACTCGTCTGCTCTGCCAAGACTATAGAAAGGCTGAGTGGAAATGAAAAAAAGACAAATTGCAAATTTCTCATTAGATGTTAAAAGACAGTCTCTCAGATTATCAGTCAGCTGCAAAATCTGCCAAGGCTTCTTATTTTTCTGATCTAATTGTGAAAAATCATTCTACACCTAAAGCCCTTTTCTCAGTTATACACTCTGTTGTAAATCCCCCTGTTAATTCAGTGCCTGTTGCTTTAAATGCTCTATGTGAAAGCTTTTTGAGTAGTACAAGTTTACAGCCATACAGTTTTAGTTGCACATGGAGTAAGAAAAAAATAAGTAAAAAAAAAATGTCACAGACATGGTTGACAAGAAACGTCAGTAAACTTCAGTAGTCTGGAGCTACATAGTTTTTTGCAATCCGACACAAAACAGAGCAACGTGCACTGAAAACTGCACAGACGACTCGTGCCATCAAAAACAGGCAACACCACAAACCTGTTTCGTCGTTTAAAACAATGGCACCCTTATGAAGTTGCTAAGAAATTACAGACCCAAACAAGTGTTGGTAAACGTGGACCATCTACAAGCATCAGTGCAACTGCCCAGCAGAGTCTCATGTCATCATTTTTGAAAGCAGTGCCTTACGAGAAAAAAACGAAAAGACACTTTAACAGACCACACAATCTCAATAAACACTTGATGCTTGCTGTAAACTGCAGGCTGCATTATTTAAGGGTATTTGTTACGACATTGATAGGATCTTAAGCTTATGTTTCCTTTTTAATATTAAGACATTTTCTTTGAAATCTGTATTATCCCTCATCGATGGTAAAATAACCAGCCTTTGTATATTTTATTATTCTATATATATTTTTTAAACGTATATTTTCCTGCAAGTTTGACGCATGCAAAGTAAATTGTGGCCAGTTTTACTTATTAAACACACACAACTCAACGCCAGTGAGATGGAGCAAATGAAAGGACATCATTAACGAGGAGAAATCAGATGCTCAAGACAAAATCTTTAAAATAATGACATATTAAAAATGCAGCAAATATATGGCAGACGTTTGTGATAAACCAGCAGTGGATCATTAATTAAATCCTTATTTTCCACAGAGCGAAACATCTTCCACTCGCACAGTTAAGACGGGCACAAACAAAAATATATATTTTTCTTTGAAAAATTATCTTTTTAAAACAAATTTCGTTTTGTATAATTTGTATCTTAATATTTAATGTATTTTTTTTGGTCAGTTATCTACAACATAAACAAGAAGAACGAATAACATCTGAGGTGAAGCACTTCAAAACAAGTCCGCTATGGTATATGCTTAAGCGCCAAAACAATCCATTAAACTGTTTTCACGGTTTCCATTTAATTAGTTTAATCAAGCGGTTGAATGGGCCAGGACAGTCTTTACAAACTATTTGCAGCACTGAAAGTATTTTTAGATTACCTCGGAAGAATGAACTTGGTCTGAAAGATGAAAGAACTCAGAAACTGGTTGTGTGAATGGAGAGGGTCCCCGCATGTCAGCGGTGATGCGTGATTTTTAAATTGAGAGTCTGCATAGGCCTCTTCGTACCAGTCTGCCAAGAGAGTCAAGAGAGTGACTCCATAAGGTAAACTGCACACACTTGATTATGTAGAGCATAAAGTCGTGGCTCAGAGGCTCAGAGGCTCGTGGCGCAGAGACGCGTGTCTCACAGCGCAAAGCATAACTTAATCATTAAATGTCCATGCTTAATCAGTCATTGATAAGATCTATCGATTAAAGGGTTATTGACAATCAATCAATCATCAAGTAATCATAAGCATCCCTAAATAAAATATATTAAAGGATATTTCACCCTAAATTCACCATACTCACCATTAAAAGGATAGTTCATCCAAAACTGAAAATTCTGTCACCATTAACTCATCTTTTACTTGTTCCAAACCTGTTTTACTTTGTTCTGATGTTGAACAATAATATACAATAACTTGTAGGGTAATGTCTTTGGTTGTTGAAAACTTGAACAGTAAATGCTGAAAGATGATTAAGATTGTTCTTTTGTTTATTTTTTTTTATTTATATTGTCAGACAGCTAAAACATTTCACAAAATGTGTTAAATCAGCTGCACAAAGGGATTGGCATGCTGGAAAGCCTTTAAAATTGATAGATATAAAGATTGTCCTTACAATATAGATGTAATAGATATAAAGATATAAAGATGTCCTAACAACAAGCAACCTGACAAGATTCCAGCAACAAGCAATTTGTCTGTCTGCATCAGATGCAACACGACAGAAAAATTTGGATGCAGCCAATCAGAAGCACTGAATAGGGCACTGCACTCTAAGGAAATGGTAAGATGTAGAATCAGTTCTAATGTTTAATTTCAAACTATATATTTATTTTATTTTCAAGATCTGTGGTAAACTGTCTGCTGCTGCTGCTTTCAGTATGGCAATAAATGTAATGTAAAATGGTATTCAAACTCACATTGGTAGCATTTAACAGTGAATAATGCACATAATCAGTACTTGAAGTAATCACTGTCATAGAAGTTTATGCTCCTTTTCAGTTGCAAGAAATAGAAAAGTTTCTAAAATAGAAATGCCAGGTGATGTTAGAACAAAAAACTCATTTTAACATGGGAAAGATTATTTTTGTCAGGAGTAGACTCTGTTAGTCAGACACACTCCTGTTGTTGTTGTCAATCCTGTGAGTCGTCAAAGGGGCCAGGTGAAAAAGTGTTTTAAATGTGGAGTGCAATACCTACTTCAACCACTGAGTGTCAATCTTGCATACTGCACCTTTAATGCAAAAATCCAATTCCATTTTAGTAGTAGTCCTGAGATTTGGTGTACACAATTTTTCTTTCTTTTTCTTTTTTTTTACCCAAGTATATCAACATGATATCAGGATCATGGGATTCACTTCCTTTTTTCCTGCAACTGTATGTATATTTATCTTTCTTTAGACCTTTAGATCCAGTATAGAACAATAGGATAGCATTTGACCTTGGGGGCAAAGCAGCATATTAGCTCCCTTCACATATGTCAGAGCTAGTGTTACTTTTATCTAATGGTGTGTTAACCAGTTTTTTCACACAGTGGTAGCAAGAAATCAGTGGGGACAGCTAATGTTTTAGTGCACTATAGGTAGGTGGTATACAGCTCCTCTGATTCAGATCTCTCTGGTCCCAAACCCTAGTGTGTGAAGAAAGATATGAATTTACCCTTTGGTCATAAAATCCCATTCATTTAATCTTCCTTTTGTGTGTTCATGTTATTCTACATGTAAACCCATAGAAGTCCACCATATGAAACTTGCTGTGCAAAAAGTTAAATGAGTTTCCACACTGCACAACAGTCTTTTTTTACATCTTGCCTCTTTGTGTGTACTAACATAAGCCTGTTTAAAATAATAATAATAAAACTGGTACAATCTAACTGGTTTGGATATACCAATCTGGTTATCACATCGGTATTTTAATTGCACTGTTTTTGTTTTTGCTGTGAATCAGATAGTGGATGGAGTTGTTCAGAGTATTAAACTAATCACAGAGGAGGCCAGCAGACGCATTGCTGAGTATGCATTTGAGTATGCCAGGAATAACCAAAGAACCAGTGTCACTGCTGTTCACAAAGCCAACATAATGTAAGTGTGTCTCCTTCTAAAGCATCACAAATCACATCCTTTATACACTTTGGTTCAAAAGTTAGGGTTATGGTTCATTAGTTTAAAATGTGTTATTTTATGTGAATGTTATTATTTTAACCAAGACAACATTTACAAATATACAAATACAGTAAATATTATGTGAAGTATTGTTAAAATTTAAAATAAAATAAATGCATAAAATCTCATTCACAATCATGTCATGTCATGATCATAAAGGTCTTATGAACACCCCTTCAAGTACTGCAAATTACTTCAAAATGTACTTGAAGATTGTTTCTAATCTGCTGATTTGCTGCTTGAGAAACATTTATTTTTAGATTGTTTTGATCCCTAATAGAAACAGTTTGCTTGTTTTTGTAAAAAATATATATAATTTTTTAGTTATTTAATAAAGCGTTCAAATAAGTGATATTTCTTCTAGGCGGATGTCTGATGGTCTGTTTTTGCGGAAGTGCAGAGAGGTTGCAGAGAATTTTAAGGATGTGAAATTCACTGAGATGTATCTGGATACAGTGTGTCTCAATGTAAGTATAAATCTCTTTCATTCCTAATTCTTTAGAACGTTTTTACACATCTTGCGTCTGTAGCAGTCAAGCATGGTTGTGTGATCAGTAGTAAATCTCAGAAGAAGGGCAGACAGTTCTCCTAAACTCCAAATAGCCATAAAGATTATTATTTAGCTTTTTCATCTTAAAATAGGTCATACATGTGAATCATGTAGAACTGTAAAACTGTAAAAAATAAAATTAAAAAAATGATGGGTGGGTTGCAGTGGATATGACGCTCTATAAACTCATTCACGAGAAGATGCTCCATAATTAACCATAATTAATTTCAGTCTCAAGGCTGAAGGGGGACAGCAGCAGTCTGTGAAGTAAGACATAGATTTAGAGTTTGGTTTTTAATTAGCAAAAATATAAATATTATAATTGTACACATTAGCTGAGCAGGTTCGTTGTTCTAACAAGATTCCAGCAATTTGGCTATTAGCACCAGACTTAACACGGCAGAAACATTTGACTACAGCCTTTCAGAAGCACAGAGTAATATACTGAACTCCAATGAAATGGTAAGGCTTATAATCTAATTTATACATATTAAACCTCTTTAAAACTTCATTAAAAGTAAATGCTGAGTGACTGACTCAGGCAAATCAACAAATATCACAGTTTTAATGTTTAATTTCAAACTATGTTTTTTTTTTTTTTGTTTTTCAAGATCTGAGGTTAACAATCTGCTGCTGTTTTAGTAATCAACTTACATTGGTAGCATTTAACATTGAATAAAGCACATAATCAGTACCTGAGATGATCATTGTCACAGAAGTTTATGCCGTTGTTCAGTTACAAGAAAAAGAAACAGAAACTAAAATAGAAATTTCAAGTGATGGTTAGGACAAAAATTTCTTTCAACCCTTGTGTATTGTTTAAATTTACTACTCTTTCATTATGTTTAGGATTAGAACAATTAAACTGCTTTTCATAATTTATTATTATTAAAAAAAAATTCATATTGTTTTTGCATAAATCTGTTAATCCCCTACAGTCTTGAAAACTACCAAATGTTTTCTAAACGAAAAATGGCAAAGTTTCTAAACGAACCAAAATAGTTAAAACAAGACACAAGCACGTAAACTCTACTCACATTGGTCAGGGTAGCAGTTTATTCGGCTGTCATACATCGTTATATTAATTTATGACTATGAGCAATAAGGCATAAGTGAAAAGATGCACCTTAATTTTGAATGGTGACACCCACAGACATTGTCACCAAATATAAATCAGAGGTAAGACTTTCTTATACATAGCCGTTGGCTAGAATTATGTTTAAGCTTTACATTATGGAGAGAAATAACAGATAAATCGAGACTGCAGTTTGGATTAACAGCTCTTGTTAATAATTCAGTATGCAGTTTACCAGTTGCATACAGTTTTACAGTCTGAATATTGTGTCTTTTGTATCCAGGCATATTCAGTTTATTAATACAGTTTTATATGAATGTTGCATTGATCTTTGCCAATATGTCTTATAGTATCTAAGATTTCTGTAAATTAACAGTTTAGCTAGTAATGTTGTATTTGATTAATGTTGAACTGGATACCATTTTTACCAAAATAAAGAATTTTTAGTAAAAATAGTAAATAATCGTAAATAATAAAAATAGATTAACATTTTCAAAAAATATTGATATATGTATTTTTTGTCAATATTGCACACCCTGTATAGAGTATTGATTTTAATTTCATCAGGTCTTTTTTATGATTCAATTTTTTTTTTCTTCAATAATTTAACAGTACAATCAGTTTACACATTTTTACATATTTTTAACACCCACTTTCCAACAGCAGCACTTACAGTAATTAGATGTTGCTATCATAATTCAGTAAATGCAGATAAATAATATAAACTCAATAAATAAAAAAGCACACATACAGTAAATAGTAATAGTATTTTCTTTTATAAATAAATTTAAAAAACAACACAATAATAATAATAATACATAAATAAATTAAATAAGATAATTACACTTTTACCATGCGTCTCACCACAGCAACCTTATTCATTCTCCAAAAATGCCAAATAATTTCCCCATCTTCTCTGATAAACATCCAATTTATCTTTATATGTCATTTTTTCATATGCTGCCACCTTTCCCAATTCCGTAACCCATTCTTGACATGATGGTGGACCTGCTGACTGCCATCCCCTCATAATGATTTGTCTTCCAATCATAATGCTTTTTTGAATCCACTCAGACATCTTCACACCCGACCCCAACACGAACGGGTCTCCCAGTACATATATTTTAGGACAAAACGAAATGCAGCATCCAGAAACATCCTGAATGTAATTGTACACTTTAACCCAGAATTCCTGTATTTTAGAACAGGACCAAAGGGCATGCATCAAGTCTTCTTCTTCGCTCTCACATCTCCATCATTCAGTCATCCAAGAGTCCTTTAACCCAAGCCTGAAAAGCCTACTCGGAGTCCAATAAAAACAGTATTACTTTACAGTTTTGGCCATTTTTTTTTTTATTTTAATCACTAAATGTACAATTTAGATCTTTACTCCAAACAGTTTTAAGTGCAGAATGGAAACTACCGCCCATCTTTTCCATTAACCATTTATAATACACTGAAACTTCATGCCCTCTGCCATATGCTCTAAGAATTACTGATAAATTGCAGTCCTCGTCTGGAGCTCAACTACCTGTCTTAAAAGTACTATTTAATAGATGTCTAATCTGTAAATATCTCTGATTTTTGTTGAGGCCAAAATGTTGGGTTAACTGGTTAAATGATTTTAAATTGTCATTTTCAAAAAGATCACCTAACTTAAAATTACCATTCTCTATCCATTCCTTCCAAAGAAAGAACATTTTCCAATACACAGTTTGGGATTCAGCCAAATACTTGAGATTGTGCTCAGAAATGGGTTAAACTTTAATGTTTTTGCTATTCTTTTCCATACTGATTGAAGATGTGATATTACAGGATGAGACTGTACCTTTCGAGGCAATGTAATGGATAAGCATTGTAGTGGTGGAAGGGGAAGTAGAATGGCTTGTTCCACCATAAACCATGGTGGAGCTTTCTCAGGAGGGAGAGACCAGTGTGCGAGATGTCTCAGACTGAAAGCGTAATAATAAAAAAAGCTTAGAAAGCCCCAATCCTCCTTTATCCACTGGTTGTTGCAATTTACTCATAAATTATCAAACTGTTTAAAATATTGTATAGGGATATTTACAGGGATAGACTGAAGTAAATAGATAAGTTTAGGAAGGCAATTCATTTTGAGTATATTCACCTTACCCCAGAGGGACAAATTTAGTGATGACCACCTCTCTAGATCTCCTGAAATGTTTTGAAGTAGTGGTTCAAAATTCACTCTTACCAAATCTTTAAGTTTATGTGGAAATACCAAGGTATCTCAAACCTTGTTTGGACCACTGAAATGGAGCCTGTTGGAAAAAAGACACAGGGCAATAAGCTGTCAGAGGAAGAGCTTCCGACTTGTACCAATTAACTTTGCAACCTGAGACCTTAGAAAAAGAATTAGTGATCTTTAACAAACAGGGTATAGACTTCTGAGGTCTGCATACAGCATCAGCTTATGGACTATTCCTCCCACAAAACCCCAGGAAATTTGGAGCTTGCTCTTATAGCTGATGCCAGAGGCTCTAAAGCTAAGCAGAACAACAGGGGAGATAATGGTGATCCTTGACATGTCCCTCTAGTCAGGGTAAAATAAGAAGAGATTTGTCCATTAGTCTGTACTGCAGCTTGGGGTTGTGTGTACAAAAGTCTTAACCATTTATGAAAAACATTCCCAAACCCAAAAGTTTTCAAAGTCTAAAATAAATACTCCCATTCTACACAGTCAAATGCTTTTTCCACATCCAGTGAAATTGCTGCCACTGAAGTATTGGAATCAGCCATTGCCCACATAATATTAATAAGTCTTCTAATATTATCTGCCCCGTTTCTCCCACGTATGAAGCCTACCTGATCCCCATGTACTAAAGTAGTAATAACCTTTTCCAACCTGTTTGCCAGAATTTTAGAAAGTATCTTAACATCTACAGGAATTAAGGAGATTGGATGGTAATTCTTACACTCTGAAGGGTCCTTATCCTTTTTAAGGATAAGTGTAATTAATGCTTGTGTCAGTGTATGTGGTAACTCTTCTTTCTCCATTGCCT
>CAIGQV010017043.1:11744-25068 GCA_903798115.1 Danio jaintianensis | reverse complement strand
ATATATATATATATATATATATATATTATATGTGTTATATATGTGGATGTGTGTATATATGTGTTTAAGTCAGAATTATGTCAGTTGATGTCTGAATTATTAGCCCTCCTGAATTATTAGTCCCCCTGTATATTTGTTTCCGTTTAACAGAAAGAAGATTTTTTCAACACATTTCTAAACATAATAGTTTTAATCACTAATTTCTAAGAACTGATTCTTTTATCTTTGCCATGATGTTAGTACATAATATTTTACTAGATATTTTTCAAGACGCTAGTATTCAGCTTAAAGATTTAAAGACTTAATTAGGCAAGTTAGGGTAATTAGGCAAGTCATTGTATAATTATGGTTTATGTAGACTATCGAAAAAAAAATATATTGCTTAAGGGGACTAATAATATTGACCTAAAAATTAAAAACTTTTCAGAAATATGTGTTTAATAAAGAGAACATAACAATTTACATATTGCCATAATCTTGGCGCATAATCTTGGTGTTTTGGCAATGCAGCATACAGTCCTACATCAAATAATTAAGATATAAATTATATCAAACGAAATTCATTTCAATAACATATTTTTTCCAAGAAAAATATATGAAGTGTATGCTTTTGTTCATGGCCGTCTTACACAACTGTGTGGGTGGATGATTTGTTCCATTCTGTGGAAGATGAGGATTTAATTAATGCTCCACTGTAATTGTTGTATCATGAATATCTGTCATATTTTTGCTACATTTTTATTTTAAAAATTATGTCTTGAGCATCTGATTTTTCCTCTGTGCGGATGTGCTTTCCTTTTTATCTCATTTGTCTTTCATCTCACTCAGTTTCAGTTCAGGCGAGGGTTTAGTAAGTAAAACTGGCCACAATTTAGTTTGCCTGGCAGGGAAATATATATAAAATACATTAAATACAAAGGCTGGTTATTTTATAGGTTCGTAGCTGTGATTTTGTGAGATTATTTTCATGAGAAACTGCAAAGACAGCATTTATCCTTTTAAAAAGTGTTTCCTCAGTACTGTCATGATTGCTCTGTGTAGGCTACATTGTAGCACGAAATCTTTACAAAGGGGAAATCTGGTGCATAAATAACAAATATCAATAAACAGTATGATCAACACAAATCATTTCGCGGATAAGTGCAAAAAAGCAAATGCAAACATTAAATAAAACATTTCCTACCTGAACACTTCACGCAGAAGCATATGTTTGTTTTGTGACCCGTAAGCGTCTCCAACGCAATCTCTGCTTATTATTTCTGCATATTTGCATGAGGCTCTCACAGATTTGAGGCCCGCTTATTAACCACTTAATATTTCTTCAGTGCAGCACTCACGAAGCCTATAAAACAACGAAGAATACAACATCCATGTATTTGGTCTTTTCCAGCACCCGACAATTGCGCTTGAGTGATTATTAAAATTATATTACAGATGGCAAAATAAGAATAAAATCTTGATATTGATCTAAGTTTTAACTACATTATAGGAGTATTATATTTGTTAGAAAACCGATATAGGATCTGTAGCTGTAAATATTTAATTCAATACTTTTACACAATTGGTTATAAACTATAGCTTATAAAATATAAACATTATAGTCATCCATCTTACACGCCTATAACCAATGGCTATTTTTTCTATGCTTGTTTAACATAGCCTAGTTTTGAAATCTTAAAAAGAAGGTGGGATTGTAGTGAGACAGAAGTTTGATTGGATAAACAGGACCTAGACTATTTACAGCCTTGTAGGTAAGAATACTTTTTTTATAATCACTACGGAACTTAACTGGCAGCCAGTGTATAGAAAATAAAATAAAAACCTGGTAGAAACCCTGGCAGCTGCATTTGCACTAACTGAAGTTTATTAATGGCAGATGCATTGCAACCAGCAAACTGAGAATTACGTTAATTCAGCCTAGAAGTCATAAAAACATGAGCTAGCTTTTCTGCATCAGAATAGATAGCAAGTTCCTTAGCTTAGCAATATTTTTGAGATTAAAGAAAGCTGTTTTGTGGTATGGGAGACATGATTTTCAAAAGTTAATTTGCTGTCTGATATAAAACCAAATCTTTGACAGTAGCACTAATACTAACGTTGTATCTATCTAATTGCAGATCAAGTTGTGAAATCTCATGTGTATAGGATTTTGGCCCAATAAGTAATACTTCTGTTTTGCCTAAATTTAATAGAAGAAAATTGTTGGTAATCCAGTCTTTTACATCTTTAATACACTCAGTTAGCATAGACAGTTCAGATATCTCATTCGGTTTTGTTGAAATATATAATTGAGTATCATCTGCATAGCAGTGAAAGCTGATTCTGTGCCTTCTAATAATGTTTCCCAGGGGCAGCAGGTATACTGTGAATAGCAAAGGGCCTAAAACTGATCCTTGAGGCACTCCGTACTTTATTGGCCTGACTTTTGAAGTTGTCCCTTTATATTTACAAACTGGTAATGGTCAGTTAAGTATGTCTTAAACCATTGTAAAGCCTATCCCTGGACACCTGTAAAATTTAAGTGATCTATGAGGGTGTCATGATCAATAGTGTAAAATGCAGAACTGCGGTCAACTAAAACCAATAGCGAGATGCAGAGTGTTGGTCACTGTTTTTTTTTTTTCACTAGTGCAATTTCTGTACTATAATGAGGCCTGAAACCTGACTGAAATACACTTCAAAAACATTGTTCATCTGTAGAAAGATATGGCAGACATAACTTTTTTTTATATATTTTAAAGAAATTGAAGATGTGAAATAGGTTTATAATTAGATAATGCTGGGATCAAGTTGTGGTTTCTTAATAAGAGGCTTAATATCTGCTAGCTTGAAAGGGTTTGGAACATGGCCTAGAGATAAAGAAGAGTTTATAACATTAAGAAGTGGTTCTTTGTCATGCATATAAAAAAATCCCATGATACTGATTTTCCCTAAATTCCAAAACGGCTTGATAGGGTTTTTGATATTTTTTCCATTTTGTCTTGAGTCCTTATTTTTGAATATGGGGAAGTTTTATAATCAAATCTCATGGCAGAAATATTGACTAATTATATTATCTCTAAATCTGTGGTTTTCAACCATGTTCTGATTTTCACTCCTTGGAATTCACCTTTGGCATGTCTCGTTTATCTCACAAATTCAGATTCTGGAGTATCTGCTAATGAGCTGATGAGTTAAATCAGGTGTGTATGACTAAGGAGATATGCAAAACATGTGCTGCATCCCAATTCACATACTTATACTATGCCCTAAAAGTATGCACTTTTTTGTAAAGGAAAAGTATATACTTTTTGAGTGTGTAACAGAAAAGTATGCAAGCTTTGGGACACGCTACTTCCTCGTTTACAGATCGCTATGTTGCTTAACATCCCGTCAATCATCTGGACACATCATCCGCATTTCTTTCATATTTAATTACCTACCTTATTGGAGAAGCAGCAGCAGGATAATCTGCCATTCGCGAGTCTATCATGCAGGGAAATCTCCTTAGGTCTTTGGTAATTATGTCCAAACATATCTTGAAGTAAGTTCACATTGTTGTTGCAGATGAAATATAACACGGAAAACGCTGTTTAAATATGTTCCAGTTGGCTAGATGTTAATTAACAGTCATTCAAACAACTTTACCGAAGCCTCTCTACTCGACGGTTGGTCTCGCATGTCCGCCATGTTTGTAGTTTGTTTATACTTTTCACCCGCGTTTGCAGTTCTAATCAATTTCACGTCCAACGTGCAATGTATTGTGGGCAATATTTGCGGTTATAGTATGGACGCTTCTACACTTAGAATTTCTACCGCAAATACTGTAGTAAACCATCCGGCATACTCTTTTCAACATACTATGGTTTGGGACATACTAATTATATTTTAGAATACTATTTAGGATGGATAGTATGCGAATTGGGACACAGAAATGCAGTCTTGAGGGGGCCCAGGAATATGGTTGAGAATCATTTCTCTAAATAATTTCAGCTTCCATGAGGTGTGTACCAGGGTTGCTCCATAACCTCTCCTTTTTACCTTATTGAACCTTTGGCTAGCACAATATGCAGGAATAAAGTTATATCAGGGATTACACTTGAAAAAAAATGCTTTATATGCTAATGCCATTTATATTATTCATATTTAATTTAAATACATCTATACAGAATTGTAAGCATTATTAAGACATTTTGATCTTTGATTTTTTTTTTTTCAATTCAAATTTCAATTCAATGCATCTTTATTTCTATAGCACTTTTACAATGTAGATAGTGTCAAAGCAGCTTAACATAGAATATCTAGTAAATTGAAAATGTGTCAGTCCAGTTTTCAGAGTTAAGGTTCAGTTTAGATCAGTTCAGTGTAGTTTAAATGTCTCTGCTGGAAGTTCAAACACAATGTTATTTATTTATTTATTAAAGAATCAAAATTTCTTACTCCTCCCATCCAAACTCCATGTCCACAATTCCAGTTATCACAATTTACCCCTATTTGGGGTAATGCTGTTTACTAACGTTTGAGTAAGGTGAGAGATGTATTTAATAATGAGACTATGCTCCATTTTCAGGAATTAGGATAAAAGTTTAATTTACCTTAAAGCTTCTTCAAGCTAGAATTTTTTTCTTTCTGTGATTGTCTTTTTATTTATTACAAAATGGTTGCATAACAAAGCAAGGATGACAGTACATATATTTAAAGAGAAATACAAACAGTAAATATATGTATTTAAAAGAAGTACAACATACAGTTAATCAACAGCACCAAGTAATTACAATAAATAATTTACATTTTTGGACATTTTACTCCAATAAGTCACAGTATGTATTTTTGCCCCATTAATTCTGGCAGTGCAAGGATTTAGTTATGGTGTTCAATGCCATTAAGGATGATTTAGTCCAATTTATTGCTAATATTATTGTTGACATAATGCTAAAGATTGAATTATTGAATTATAAGAATTGAATAATTGCAAAACCTCTGGTAAAGAGGTACTTAGGTGTGAAAGATAAAGCATAATGTTGTTGACATACGTATGACGTTGACATTTGTGATGATGGGAATTATTAATAGTTAAAGGTATTATGGTTAGGTTTTGTCTGAGGACTTGTGCAAGAGGTTTTAATGAGAGTGCAAACAAAAGTGGCGATAAAAAGCAACCTTGTCGACAACCCCTTTTGAGTGGAAAAGGCTGTGATTGGCAGGAACCTGTTATCACAGAGCCAGTAGGACATTTATATAACAGTTGTATAATATTAAGAAATTTGGGGCCAAATCCAAAGCCGGAGCACCCGGGGGAAACCCACACGAACACGGGGAGAACATGCAAACTCCACAAAGAAATGCCAACTGACCCAGCCGAGGCTCGAACCAGCGACCTTGCTGTGAGGCGATTGTGCTACCCACTGCGCCACCGCGTCGCCCTCTTATTTATTCTTATTGTAGGATATTTAATTAGGATTAATATTAGACAGTTTCTACCTCTTACTGACACCACGCCCCCTCCCCCCTTGTTTATGTACTACTGAAGGTGTTGTTGGGGAATGGCTTCAGACAAAGAGGATCTTCAATGGAGACGTGTTCTATTAATACGTTTTTCCAAGATGAAATGTGAATCGTATTTCTTGATTTCCAGTTTGTGAGGATAGTTTTCTTGGCGATAGTTAGAGCCAAGTAGTAATTGACCATTTGTATTATTTATATCTAATGTGGATATGTCGCCTAGTATGCAGAGGGAGGGAGAAAGTGTGATGTGACATCCCATAAAGTTGGAGAGCGAGTCAGTAACCTTTTCCCAAAATGTTTTAACTGAAGTGCAATGCCATAAGGTGTGAAGATAAGTGTCTGGGGTGTTTTAAGTGCAATGTGAACATGTCTCTGAGGTGAAACCCATTTTAAATAATTTCTGCCCAGTTAGATGAGATCTGTGTACTTTAAAGTAGTTTATACTGTATACTTTGTAAGTTAGCATTTTTAGTCATGGAGTATAAGTTATTGCAAATTTGAGTCCAGAATGCAGCATTAGGAGTAATGGATAAGTCTGATTCCCATTTAGTGGTTGGTAGAGCTAATGCGTTGTCTTTTTTAATGTAGTTATTTTGACGGATTGCTACTCCTAGTGGTTCAATGAATATGGTGAACAGAGAAGGTGTGAGTGGGCATCCTTGTCTAATTCCCCAGTGTAGCTGCATGATGTTAGTCCATTAGTAATGACGGTGGCTGAGGGTGATGTGTAAAGAATTTTAATCCAGTTAATAAATGACTCCCCAAAACTAAACTTCTCTAATGAGGAAAACAGGAATTTCCAGTTTACTTTGTCGAAGGCTTTTTCTGCATTGAGAGTGACTATGGTGGTTTTGTTTTTGTTTATTGATGAGTGGTGTATTAGGTTTATGAGTCTGCGTATATTGTTTGATGCTTGTCTACCTTTAGTGAGACCAGTTTGATCTGGATGGATTATGGATGGTGTGATTTTTATAAAAAAATTTCTATTCTATGGGAAAGTGCTTTAACAATTATTTTGTTAATTAGTGAGATTGGACGATAGCTTGACGGTAATGTTGGATCTTTATTGGGTTTGAGGAGGAGTGCAATTGTGACTGTGTTCATGGTGTCTGGAAGTTTAGATTTTTGTTTTGATTCATTTATCAAACGGATCAAGAGTGGTGATTAAAAAAGACCAAAAGTGTCTGTAGAACTCAGCAGGGAAACCATCGGGACCTGTTGATTTATTGTTGGGCATGAGTTTAAGAGCATTCAAATTTCTTGTTCTGATAAAGGGGATTCAAGAGTATTAATTTGCTGTTCATTTAGTTGGGGTAAATTGATATTGCTAAGAAATGAATTTATGTCATCCTGAGATGGGTCTTTTTCAGGTGAATATAATTTACTTTAAAATTTTTGAAAGATTTGTTTTATTTCTTCTGGTGAATTGGTGGGATTCCCTGCTGAGTCCTTAATGACTGATATTGTTGTTTTTTTCCTTATTGTGTTTAATTTGATTAGCCAGATATTTACCAGATTTGTTACTATGATGGAAGTGTTCTTGTCATAGTCTGAAAAAAGAATTGTGTACCTATTAATATTTAATTGTGATTTATATTTTCTTAACATATCTTGTTTTTTCTGTTGTTGTTGTTTTTGTTGATGTCTTCTAGTTCTTTAATTTTCTGTTCCAGTTCAGCTTGTTGTTCTTTCTCTTTCTTTTTTTTTTGTGAACGGAGTATGAAATTATATTCGTACGTACTGCAAAAAGGGGTGGGATTAAACAAGATGATTAGACTTCCCCCTTATCTAAGTGGGTCTTGATCATTTCTAAAAAACAAATTTAAAAAAAGGTTACAGCAGGAAAAAAGTGTGTTCAGGTTTTGATCTATAAATCCCAGGATGCCATTCCATTTTCAGGCAGCCTTTTTTGTTTAGGGAAAGTCAAAGCAAAATGGCAGAGTATCTGTCTGATGGCCCAAACCCAGACAATTGATATGAGGTTCAAACTTATGTGTAAAAAATATGTCACAAATTTAACTCATTCCTCATTCATGATCAATTTATAAAATGCACTCAAGAGATAAGAACTTTGTCATTGTCAATTTTTTTCATGACTAAAAAGTTTAAAACCTGTAACATGCACATTAAAATAGCACAGATAGAAATTGTTGATGTTCTTTTTATTATAAGCAAAACCTATAGTAGCTCGTCATTGGAAAAACAAAAAAACTTTTTAAACAATAATAACATGTATTGTCTCATTGCTTAGCTTTGGAAAAAACTAATATATATTATTAAACAAAAACCTTTGAATTTTTTCAAAATATGGAATCCCTTTATAGGATTATGGGATAAAGATACTTTAGAAAATATAGGCAGTGAAAATGTATTTCACTTTGTGATTGTTAGAACTTCTCACCAAAAAATTTAACAAAAAATGTAAAAATAAAAAGCAGAATAATTAAATCTACAAAAATATCCAATTCATCTTCATTTATATAGCGCTTTTACAATGTAGATTGTGTCAAAGCAGCTTAACATAGAAGTTGTAGTAAATTGAAACTGTCAGTCCAGTTTTCAGAGTTGAAGTTCAATTTAGTTTAAGTTCAGTGTAGTTTAATTTTCACAGGCAATGTTAAACAGTCTAGCCAGTCTAGCAAAATTTAGACCGATTATAGCTAACTATTCTAAATGAATTTAGACATCTTATAATCATTTGCAACTAATCGTTGTGCTTGTTATCAATGTAGTCTAATAAATATTTAAAATGTGGTTCCCTGTCTCATCTAAATAGAATTTTATGATCAAGTTCTCAGATCATTTTCAGTGTCAACCTCTCAGTAAACACTGGATCATTTGTTAATTATTGGAAGGTATTTGAAGTAACAAAGTTACCCCAAATTAAACAAATTTTTGTGAAATCTTTTTATTACTTATAAATTACTTTGTTTTGTTTATTTTTTCTTCACTAGATGGTGCAAGATCCCTCTCAGTTTGATGTACTGGTAATGCCTAACCTTTATGGTGACATCTTGAGGTGAGTTTGTGTAAATGGTTTATGATTATGGGGTCAAATTCCCCCCTAAAGTATGGCGGTTGCAGATTGAAAAATAATGTGCATAAATCCAAAAATTTACATTGCGTGAAAAAGTATTACACGCAAAAGTGAAAACTAAACGCAGAATAAGAAGCAATGCTCATGTGCTCATATTTAAATGTTTTGTTTAAATACTAGTCTTTTGCAGTCTTCTGCTTACAGTCTTTTCGCCTTCACCCTTGTTCCCGCATTCTGTGCTTGTATTTCCAAAAGATGCAATTCGAGTTTCGTTTGACGTCACTCCAATGCCACTCGTGGCTGCTCAGTGTGTGCGTTTGTTTCCAGGAGTTTCAGATAATATAGACACCTGTCAGTGATCACAGGGGATTCATAAAAATATTATATACTGTATCTTTAGACACCCGTCCGTGATTCCAGGAAATTCATATCAATATAAACATTTATACTGTAACATCAGACACCTGTCCTTAATCGCAGGGGTTTCATATTATTATTATTATTATATATATACTGTAACTAACTTCAGACACCTGTGTGTTGATCTGGCTGGGTCATAAATGTTTTTTTTTTTTTTAAGAAGGTTCTCAAAATAAAAACGAAAGGGTCTGCGTACAATGAAATTATGCATTGCAACATCATCTGATCTGATGTTTTGTTATGGACAGCCAGTAGATCGACCCTCCAATCATGGACAGACTGTGTCTGATACAGTATAAATGTTTATATTAAAATAAACTCCCTGGAATAACGAACAGGTGTCTTAAGTTACAATATATACTGTAATAGACAGTGGTCTGATGTTACAGTATAAATGTATGATAACTACACCTGTTCGTGATTCCAGGGAGTTTATATCAATATAAACACTAACATCAGACACCTGTCCATGATCGCAGGTCGATCTACTGGCTGTCATTATATACATGGAATATATTTTATGCATTTATGGAATATTTATATGAATCCTCTGTAATCACTGACAGGTGTCAATCAGGCTGTCTAATATAGGCTAATCTCAATTTTCTTGAACAATATTGCATTGTTTTAGACACTAGTTTTGATCCTTAATTTTGATACACACAGATGTTTTACAGTGTGATTCTGAAACATATTTCCAAAGGAAAACAATTAGATCATTATCAAAGACCTGTAACATCCCTCTAAAACAGACATAAGGCAAAAAAAAAAATCACCTAGTAAAGGTGTAACAAATTGTCTCTAGAACAGACCTAACAAATAAATAGACTACTGTGTGTGTGCGTGTGTGTGCACGTGTGTGTGTGTGCTGTCAAACTCAAGGCTCCGATGTTTTGCTTGACTACATATTAGAAATAGTTGCGTGTACTTCTCTACATATCCACAGATTTTTTTTGCCATGCATAGATCAAAGACCTCTTAAGGCTGACTTGTACTTCTGCGTCGAGTGATCGGCGTGACCCCCGGCGCCTGCTATTTATACTTCTGTATGCTGGTTGTGTTGCTCTGCAATAACACTTCCGAAACGCTAGCTAGCAGTAAGTTTTTATGTTCCTCTGTGTCGAGTTTCTTCGCGAGTGTTGAGTGCTACAAGTAGCTAAAACTTTTAGTGATGGGAGGTTCGGATCATCCCAAATGCATATTTAGTGATTGGTGGTGATTTTAATATCGTCCTGAATGAATCTCTTGATAGGTGGCCACCTGGTCGCTCGTCAAATTCAAATACAACTCTGAAAGCATTTATGGATAGGTTAGAACTTATAGACATATGGAGGATTAAAAATGTGAATGATAGAGTATATACATGGAGCAATAAAAATTTGTAATAAAAAACCTTGATAAAGAGAATATTTATATTGATATCTCAACAACGCCACTAACAGATCATAAGGCTGTTTCTATTAAAATTTTGCTTTCTTCTGAATTAAAATTTAACAAGGGCTGCTCTTATTGGAAAATGAACAGTTCTTTACTTGATCATAATGAGGTTAAAATAGAGCTGGAAAGACTTGTACGTTTTTATTGGAATAAAGCTAAACAGGAAAGTTCATTTGGTATAAATTGGGAACTGTTAAAATATGAAATTGGAAAGTACTTCAGAAAATTTAGTGCTAATTTGGCTAAAATAAAACGTCTTGAGGAAACTAATATTGTTAGCGAAATTTCATCTATTACCAGGATCCTGCCTGAAAATCTTTCTGATAGTCAGAAGGACTATTTAATTGATTTACATTTCAAGTTGGATAATATATATAAGTTAAAAGCAGAGGGGGCTTTCATAAGGTCAAGGCAAAGATGGCTTGAATACGGTGAACAGATGTCTTCCTATTTTTTTAAGCTTGAAAAAATTAGGT
Organism: Danio jaintianensis; assembly: GCA_903798115.1. Taxonomy (NCBI): domain Eukaryota; kingdom Metazoa; phylum Chordata; class Actinopteri; order Cypriniformes; family Danionidae; genus Danio; species Danio jaintianensis. The sequence goes on along the minus strand of CAIGQV010017043.1, from coordinate 14,214 downwards.
TTAAACATAATTCTATTTGTCAATTGAAAATTGGAGAGCTTGTCTCTGAAAATTCCAAAGAAATTTCCCAATTTTGTTATAAGTTTTATTCAAATTTGTATAAATCAAAATTTAATCTAGCAGATCTGGATATCTATACAACATTTCTTGGTAATGTCAATTCTATTAGTCAAGATGAAAAAATTATGTGTGACTCACCAATTACTATTAATGAGGTTAAGGAAGCAATTTTGCGTTTAAAATGTAACAAGTCGCCTGGTAGTGATGGGATAACAGCTGAATTTTATAAGCTATATTCTGAATTAGTATCTCCGTTCCTTCTCCAAGTGTATTTAGAAAGTTTAAACTGCTCTGAGCTCTCTGTTAGTATGAAACAAGGTGTCATTTGTTTGATACCTAAACCTAAAAAGGACACTCTTCTCTTAGACAACTGGAGACCTATCAGTTTACTTAATAACGATTATAAATTGTTTGCCCTTGTTTTTTCTAAGCGTTTTAAGTTGGTTTTAAACTCAGTTATTGATAAAAATCCGTCAGGTTTTATGAAAAATCGTCACATTTTTAATAACATTAGACTTGTTTTTGACCTTATTGATTATTCTGATTTTATCCAGGATGATAGTTTAATTTTGTTTTTGGATTTTTTCAAAGCTTTTGACACCATTGAGCATCCTTTCATTTTTTTTTGTTTAGAGAAATTCGGTTTTGGGCCTTACTTTTGTAATGCCATGAGTACGCTGTATGCTGGGGGAAATAGTTCAGTGAAATTAGGACATGGAACTACACAGAGATTTCTATTAGAAAGAGGAATTCGGCAAGGCTGTCCAGCCTCTGTATATCTGTTTCTCATAGTAGCTCAAGCCTTCTGTCACTTTATTAAGGCGAGTAAGTTAGATGGAATCCAAATTGCTGGTCGAAATATTTTAATTAGTCAGTTAGCGGATGATACAGCCTTATTTTTAAAAGACTCAAGCCAGATTCATCAGGCTATCAAATCTATTCAGTTGTTCAAATTGTATTCAGTTGTTCTCTAAAGCCTCAGGTTTGCACCTTAATCTAAAAAAATGTGAAATATTAGCTTAAAAAAATTCTCCCCTATTATCTGTAGAAGGTATACCAGTTAAAGAAGCTGTTAACTATTTAGGTGTTGTCATTTCAAAAAATGAACAAGATAGAGTTTCCGTAAATTTAATCCTGTTTTCGAAAGGATAAAAAGTAAATTAAATTTTTGGTTATTAAGGGATTTGTCCCTAAGGGGCAGAGTTCTTCTTTCAAAAGCAGAAGGAATTTCTAGATTAACCTATTTTGCTTCAACCATATATCTAGATAATAAAACAGTGAAGTCCATTGATACGATTTTATTTAATTTCTTATGGAAGAATCGTGTACACTACATCCGTAAATCTGTTGTTTTAAATTCCCTTAAAAATGGGGGACTTGACTTTTTGGATTTCTCTTCTCTAAATTATACTCTTAAAATTAATTGGTTAAAATTTTGTTTGAATAAACCATCTCTCTGGAATTTTATTCCCAATTTTATTTTTGGCCAACTTGGAGGTCTTTCCTTTCTATTATTATGCGATTATAAGATTGAGAAATTACCAGTTAAGCTTTCTGCTTTTCATGCTCAAGCCTTGTTGGCATGGAAGCTGATCTACAAGCACAATTTTTCTCCACAACGTTATTTTATTTGGAATAATAGATGTATTTTGTATAAACGCAAGAGTATTTTTTTGGAGAGGTGGTTTGAAAAGGGTATTTTTTTAGTTTGTCAGTTGTTTAACACTCAAGGGTATCTTATGACTTATGATGAGTTTCTTGTACATTTTAACTTTCCTGTAACTCCCAAGGAATTTTCTCTTGTTTTCTCTGCAATTAATTCTAGTATTGTTTCCTTATTTAGAGGTGTAACTTGGATTCATATGCCCATAATCAGTCTAGCTGATACAATGTGTGGTAAAATTTGTTTTTCACAGTCTAAAAATAACAAATCTATTCGCTCTCTTTTTTTAAACCAGGTTGTTTCCAAACCTAGCTCTATTACCTATTGGAAAAATTTTGTAAGAATTCCTAAATGGGAAAGTATTTGGTCATTACCTCACCAATTTTTTGTTACAAATAAGATAAAAGAAATATCTTTTAAACTAATTCATAAATTCTATCCAGTTAAACATTTTCTCAGTAAATTTAAAAAGGATATTGATATAAATTGCTCTTTTTGTTCTTTGCTTTTGGAAACTGTACCCCACATTTTTTGGCACTGTGGTTATGTTAAAAAGCTTTGGTATGATGCTTCTGTCTTTATTAAAAAAGAGGTACTTTTTAATTTTAATTTGCATTTTGAAAATGTAATTTTTGGATATTTTAATTATGATAATCTGAATAACCCGAACGTTGATCACACTACAAACAAGTCATAACTAGAATGCTATAAGAAAGAGAAAATAATCATTTATTGTTTACCTGGTCT
>CAIGQV010017043.1:0-11029 GCA_903798115.1 Danio jaintianensis | reverse complement strand
CTCTAAATGCATATGATTGGCTTTTCTGTCTTTCACGTGATGAACGACTCAAAAGACTTGAAAAATGAACGAAACCACCTGCACAAATGTGCGCATGCGCGGATGAACGAATCACTCTCTAAGAGGACTCGTCGTTCCCGAGTCACATTGAAGATTCGTTCAAAATTAACGAATCGTTCAAGAACGACCCATCACTAGCTCATTCAGAGGCGGGAACCGGCAGACGTGCAACAACTTTAATCATAAGGTAAACACAAAACAAAAGTCTCCATCTGGAGCTTCTTCACGGGGCTCGACACTTGTAAACAATTGCTCCATCGGACTCGCAGCTCTCAGCACCGTCCACGCTCGTCACCGGTACCAAGCCGGCCAATCACAGAGGTTGCGCTACGCGTCGTTGCAACATGTAGTTACATTTTTTTGAGAGGTGCACGTCAGGTTATAATTTTACACACAATGTAAATTTTTTGATTTAAGTACATTATTTTTTGATCTGCGACCGTGATACTTTAGACAGTACTTTGATCCCCTATGTGATATAATTATCTCATAAATGCATCTTTTGCCAGCTTTCGATTTTGTGTTTCAGTGATCTGTGTGCTGGATTGATTGGAGGTCTTGGAGTCACTCCCAGTGGGAACATAGGCGCCAATGGCGTTGCCATATTTGAATCTGTAAGTTTTTGATGCTGGGGCTGATGCAATAGCTTCAGCTATATAAAACATCATTCTAATAATAATAATTAATAAATGATTAATAATTATGATTTTTATTTTTACATGTTAGGTACATGGAACGGCTCCTGATATTGCAGGCAAAGACATGGCAAACCCCACTGCCCTTTTGCTTAGTGCCGTCATGATGCTGCGCCACATGGGACTGCATGGTCATGCAAAAAAGATTGAGACTGCTTGCTTTGACACCATACGAGATAAAAAGGTAGAATAAGTCATTCAAATATAAATTTAAACATTAAATATGCTATAGAATTAGAGTAGAGTTAAATATTAAAGATGCCATAGTTTTTGTTTAGTTTTTTAGGGATTAAAAAAATACAGATAACGATATATAGGCCAATATTTATATATGCATATTATAGTACAGTACCATTCAAAAGAAAACTTTTGACTAGTACTATATACAATATATACAGAAACATAATAGAGGAACATAAAAGAGGTATTTTAACCATGCCTAGATATATACAGAATAACATTCTATAGCACCTTTAATTTGGCTTCCATTATGAAGACATATGTTATTCATTTTTATGTTCCAGGTTTTGACCAAAGATCTTGGTGGAAACTCGAAGTGCTCAGAGTTTACAGCTGACATCTGCCGAAGAGTGCAGGACATGGAATAAGGCTTTTCTAATATATGCATTTAAATATCATGCCTAAAGAACTGACAGTAAAAAAGAACATTAAAAATGAATCTTCCTACCATTCTGCTGTTCTAATATGCATCTGCATTTTGGTTTCTGCCAGTCCACTTTGTCTTATTTTGTTGTTGTTTTTTGGTGACTATTTGTGTGCTGTTTTAATTTGTCATAAAAGAACTGTATCAATGTATGATGAGATAAGGATTATTTATTGACCGGAGATTTCATCTGGTTTTATGTGACTTTAAGTTTGCCATTCCGTCACATTATGATAACCTTGTCTAAACACACTGCCCATTCAATAAATAGTCATCACCTGAATTTAACTAAGCAAATAGGTAAAGCCTCCTATTGGATAATTACTGAATGGATGATTGTTTCAGCTGGTAACAAGTTATTTAAATCTAACCAATGCAGAGAGAAGCTTCTCATTTGTTAAGCCCAGCTCACACTGCGATTTATTTTTAATAATCCAAAATGATTGTATCATGTCAGACTGCACAAACATGGCTCCCATATCACACCCAGCTGCCATAATGTCAGACTGAAAGACAATGAACATGCCCCAAACACAGAAGAAAACTCATCTGGAGTTCATCCGTGACACTTTCACTATACCGTGTTCTGAAATGGTTCCTTACAGCTTAACGTAAATGATCTGTAGCAGCAATGTTGCACACAGCATGCCTCGATAATAAAACCAGGAAGAAAAAAAACAGTGTTGACATTTCCCTGTGGTGGTTTAAAGTTGTTGCACAGATTGAAATTTTCTGACACTGTCAGAACTTTACTAGAGTGAAAAATCTGATCGCAACAGCCATTAAGCGGCTGTCTATGAACATGTCAAATCAAGGATCAAAGATCACAGATTATTTTTTAAATCTGTTAAGATATAACAACAAATATGTCTTCAGATGATAATTTAGCTGTGCTTAAAACAGAAGATCAGCAATGCAGATTGTTTCCATCTTCCTAACTCATCCTCTCTCTTCCTCTCGAATACATGCAATTTGTAATTAAATTGTAAGAAGTGAGTCTGCCTAGACCCAACTTCCACGCTAAATGGTGCGTTGATGCTCATTTTCCAAAAGGCCTGAATTATGATAGAGAAGACAACTTAATTTGTTGTCTCTGCATTATTTGAGGTGATTACATCTTGACCAAATGGTAACAATTGTAGAATGGGGATGGGTGTGGTGCACAGAGAACCATCTCATCAATGGTGTAGAAACTGCATTAACATAGAGAGAACAGCTGTGTCAACAGCCAAGGAGCAACTTCATTAACGTCTAAAGGCAACATCTAAAACAGTATAAAAGGTTTGTTCAGGGTTCATTCTGACTCCGATGAAACCAGGGTACTGCCGTGTATTTTGAGACTGCTCTGCTGAATAAATATCTTCATTGAGATCTTCTATGTCCTCATCATTTTTTCTTACAAAACGTCCTGGTTACGTACGTAACCCACGTTCCCCGAATAGGGAACGGAGACGTGCGTCTGGTAACAGACTATGGGAGTACGTCAGACGACCAATCACTCTGAAGAGTAAGAAAACGGGCCAATGAAATGCCAAAATGAATTGGCAGAGCTCTGCTCCACAGCTGGCAGTGATGAGCCATTAGTGCTATATAAGCTGCCCGCTGAGGAGTGAGCATCAGAATTTGCCTGCTGAAGAGCCGATCACTCAGCTAACAGCTGGAGACTCAGCTGCTGTTGCAGTGGAGACGCACATCTCCGTTCCCTATTCGGGGAACATGGGTTACGTACGTAACCAGGACGTTCCCCTTCATACGGGAACTTCAACGTGCGTCTGGTAACAGACTATGAGAGACTATGGAAAACGCCACAGCAGCTAAGCCCGTCACGCTCCTGATGTAAAGTTTGCCAAGCATAGCGTGAGCGCACAAGCATCACCAAGAGCGCAACCTTCCAACGTTCCCTAGGCCCTTAATTACCATTACATGGGAATAATTACAATTTAGAACGGGGGTCGTAAATGTGCTTTTACCTAGCTAATATAGTCTAGGGATTTTAGAAATACGACAGTATGTTGGGAAAGCGTGCCAGTCCCCGAAGGGGGAGGACGCTGCAGAGACCACCTGCTACCCAAGAGGGGAGACTTGATGGTAATAGAGCATATGGACTAGCCCTGATGAGGGGGAGTACTACATATGATAAGCTGGTTAGCGGGTAGGGAAGACACGGGTCCGCCTGGTCAGGGGAAACACTCCGTGGCTGAAATAAGCATATGGGATCACCATCGGGGACCGCGCATAGCTGGCACTGAACCTCAGCTTGTGGGTAGACCAAGAGTGGGCATACCAGACATCACACTGAGCCAGGCACCCGGCTCCTCCGCTGAGTCGGGTGCTGGGGGCCTCGGAGGAATTCTCTAGGGCTCCTTCAGTGTGGAGAGTGACAGCCTGCTCTCCAGTTATCCTGAAGGAAGAAAGCACAACATAATCTGGCATGTCCGGGGTTCTTCTCAGAGAGAAGAGCTCCACACAACGAATAGACTCCACTACAGGACATAGGCTTGCCTATAGAGGGTACTCTAGCCTGAGTGACGGTGTTAACCATCTACTGATAGGTCACCTAAGTCCACTGCGCTCTGTCTAGAAACCCTCAATAAGGGGTTCCAGAACGCTGCGCGGGTGCCAGAGGGTGCACGTCCCAGAAAAAGGAGTACTTCTTCCGGGGAATTCGTCAGGGAGGGCCATCACGAGGAGTGTGAGTCTGGAAACTCGGGTCCGGTTAAGCCAAGGAGGCACAACGAGCGAGACCCGCACCTCGTCTCCCCGACCTTCCACAGAGTCTGTGCGCGCAGGCTTAGAGCCAGCGCATCCGTGCAGAGCAGGGAAAGCAGCTGGCGAAGGACCGCTCGGGAGAAGCAGCAGGATGTCCTGGGCCTCTCTGAAGCGTGCCCATAACAGCTGGACTGTGCTGGGGTGGAGTCTCCATTCTCCCAGAAACGTAACTGTCGTGAGAGCATGTAAGCTGGCACGGTAGAGCTCGTATGGGATATGAACAGCGCGCAGCTATTAAGCCGCATGACACCAGAGGAGCAGATGGCGAGCGAGCTGAGACATGCGGCGGTAGCGCACATCAGCCAAACGGTTGATGTGCGCTATCGCAGCCATGCTGGCCGTCCTAACCAACACGTGTGTCCCCTCCCTTACCGGTAGGAACCGGCGGAGAGCGAGAAACACTGCCATCAACTCCAGGCAATTGAATGCCAACGCAACCGAAGTCCGGTTTACGAACCTGCAGCTGCATGGTCGATATACACAGCCCACCAGCCCGTACTGGAAGCATCCGTCAGAATGACAGCATGACTGGACACTTGTTCTAAGGGCACCCAGGCCTGAGACACAGCGTAGTGATGGACACCCGGTGCGTCTCCATGCGCCATGCCCATCTGGGGACCCGATCGCGAAGCCAGCGCTGAAGTGGTTTCATATGAACAATTGAGCGGCGTGATAGCAGCTACAAAATCTCATATGCCCCAGGAGCCTCTGAAAAACTTTAGTGAAACCACTATAACTGCCGAATTAAATGGACAGGGCAGCACTAGCCCAGCGCGCTAAAAGCGCACCGTGATGGAGACCGGGTCCAGCTCCAACCCGAGATGAGAAAAGCTCTGCCCGGGGGAGAGCTTGCTCATTCTCGGTTGACCCGAAACCCCAACAGGCCGAGGTGCCAGAGTATGAGGTCCCTATGCATAATCGACTAATTCAAAGGTCTGAAAAAATTTAACCCAGTCAATGAATAATCAAAAATGCAGATGCGCGTGTGGCAAAGAGGCACAGGGCATCCTCCACGGATGGAACAGGGAGAGCCCGAAGGGGAGGACCATTTACTGCCATGCTCGGGCCCCGTTGCACACCGGTAAAAACACAGTTATTAGGAGGGAGAGAGCGAGACATGGAGTGAGCGTCCTTCAGGTCTATAGCTGCAACCAATCCCGCGGATGGACGCACTGGCCGATGCGTTTCTGCATGAGCATCCTGATCAGCATCCTGAACAGATGACAGATCAAAAAGCGCAGATAGGATTGGTATAACCCACCGCTCTCTGGGTACGATGAAGTGGGGGCGTAAACCCACTCTTCATCTCAGCTGGAGGAACCGGCTCGATTGTATCGTTCGCCAAGAGGATAACAATCTTCTCACGCGAGACAGGGGTGGCATATCGATGATCGCTTAAATAGACACCCATGAACTCGGGAGGCTAACAGCGCATTGAAACGCATAGCCGAGTCTGACCGTCCGTGTGAGCTACTATGATGGGCTGAACATCGCTAACCAGGCTGACAGAGTCCGAACGAGCAGCATCACCGGGAACGATCGCTGACGTACCCGCGGAGGGGCAGCTTCGGGATGGGGAGTGCTCACCCCGGGTAGCAGAGCGTCCCGAGGAAGAACTGAAAATAAGAGGTTGACTCTTACCTTCCTCCCAGGATCCCGCGGAGAGGCTGGAGATGCGAGAAAGGAGCTCATCCTCTGGCGCCCTCAAAGCCTGTGGCGAAGTGCACCAAAGCTGAGAGCTGGAAGGCAGTGCGTCCCATGCTGGCAGCAATTGGGCTTCCACACCCAGAGGGAGGAAAAGCCGCTCTTTTCGGAACGCTACATTCATTCGCGGGGGAGCCCCAGCCCTCCACCGGGGAAAGAACGGTTCTCCCCCTCTCCAAGTGGCCCGCCTTAGGTTCGCTTCGCGGTCCGATTACCGGACTTTACGGCGACCTATGACAGGAGCGTCAATTTCCTGCGGGGGGGCTAGCCAGTGTAACGGGCTGTGACGGCAGAGCATTTTGGAGCCGCGGGAAGAGCGCTCTCGGCGAGGAACAGCCAGCACGGACGGGTCCGGTGGAGGAGCAGTTTTCCGAGTCCACCAGGAGATGACCTGCTCCATCGTGCACGGCTGATCTCTCACCACCGAGGACTCCTGGGTAAAGTCCCCGACAGTGTCGCCAAGTAGGCCTGCCTGGGATATGGGCACACCAAGAAAGCGTACTTTGTCGGCGCGGCGCATATCTGCCAGGGTAAGCCAAGGGTGGCATTTCCGGACCACTGTGTGGCCATCGTCCTCCCCAGGGCACGGGCGGTCGACTTGAAGGTCATGAGAGCATAGTCGACCACCGTGCGGTGCTTACACATAAGCCTGGGGAAGAACCGCCCCTGTGCAGCACAGCAGGTGCCGTGGTGCAGGGCAGAAGCGGCATGGCCCGCAACTGTGTGGGTTCTGGCCATGAGAGACACAGGAAACCCATCCGCCTTGGACAGGGGTCTCAGCTTACCCTTTCAGGTGGCGGCGCCAACCACCTGAGGAATAGCTTCGTACCCACTGGCCGCCTCGCCATCAGGGGAGGTGAAGACGGAAGCGCACGAGGACCGGGCTGAGAAAAAAACACCCTCTATGCCAGCGTGCGCTCGCTGTGCGCCCCTGGGAAGAAGTGGATGGGAGCTAGAAGATTCATCTTACATCAGCCCACACGCCACACCTCTAGTCGGTCCGGCGGTGAGACTGGGGGACAAGCCATTTCCAGCCACACCACCGAAGCAGCCCAGGAAGCGCAGCCATCATGTCTGATTCGAGAACCGTGACTACGCATTGCACCCCGTAGGATGGAGCACGACAGCTCGCCCGCCGATGTCGCGATGGACATCTGATCTCCGGTGTCATCAAGCGGAGGCACGGGCATCCCGGGGGATGAACCACACAACCACTCGAAGCTTGGATGAAGCACGCTGTGGAGGAGGGGGGGGTCCCCCACTGTAATCCTCAGATCTGCCCACGTGCTAACCGCTTTCACGGGGAGCAACGGAGGTGGCTTGGAAGCCGCAATCTCAGCTGTGCAACAGCCATGCTCTCACAGTGAGAGCATGAGCTGTCCGCGAGCACAGCATCGACATGCTGGACCCCCAGACCTGTGATGCGATACCGGTGCCCATCATCCGGAGATGGGAACCACCGCATCCAGAAACGCACAGTCAGAACAGCATCTTGAAAAAGACGTGTTGATTGACTGTGTTGCTCTCTTAAGGAATCTGCTCTTTTAATGGAAACTGCTCTTTTGTGCACACCAGCGAAACGCCCAGGGGACAGGAAGCCCAGATCGACCGCCGCTGTCGCGTCATCTCCCGCACTGGTGAGTAAACTGGTTTCAGTCTTGAAATAAGGTTGGCAGATAGAGTGTCTTCAGTCTCGTGAGAGGCTCTAAAGTAATTAAATTCTGATGCTCACTCCTCAGCGGGCAGCTTATATGGCACTAATGGCTCATCACTGCCAGCTGTGGAGCAGAGCTCTGCTAATTCATTTTTGCATTTCATTGGCCCGTTTTCTTACTCTTCAGAGTGATTGGTCATCTGACGTACTCCCATAGTCTGTTACCAGACGCACGTTGAAGTTCCTGTATGAAGGGGAACACCCATACACTCTCACATTCACACACATACATTACGACCAATTTTGTTTATTCAATTCACCTATACCGCATGTCTTTTGACTGTGGGGGAAGCCGGAGCACCTGGAGGAAACCCACGCAAACACAGGGAGAACATGCAAACTCCACACAGAAATGCCAACTGACCCAGCCGGGACTCGAACCAGAGACCGTGGGAATTTTAAATGGGATTTTTGTCTCCCCCATGTTTGTGACCAACATGGTGACAATGCCCCCTTCCCCTTACATCAAACTTAAATGTTGCAGAGAGAACACCGTTAATCTTCAAAGAGCTTTAGCCTATTAATGACGCAGTCAGTCGAAAGGTGTTAATGCCATAGAGTGTTTTGAGCTTTGCCACTTTCTATACAAATCAACGAATGAGGTTAAAAGATAAATAGATAAACAGACAGACAGATAGGCAGGCCTCCTTAGGGTTGTGATAGGTCGAATTGTGTCGAAAGTTTAAAACTTTTTAAGCAACTGCATAACAAATTTCTCCAACAGTCTGCATGTAGAAATTAAACATCAGGTCACACATCACTCATTCGAAATGAATCAACACCAGAAATGCTTTATTCTGGCACGCAATCTATCAGTAAAGTGTGGGATGTCATCACATGTTGTTTGCAACGAATATCCTATTATTAATATTTGTCTTTCATTTCAGCTAAATAAAATAATTACAGCTAGCCTAAATAAAATCACAGAAAGGTCACCCTCTCTTCAGAATTGACGGAAAGAGGACAAGAGAGATAACAGGATATTGTTGGATAATGACTATAGGCAAAAAATTGTATATACCTAAATGTATTTTTAAGCTCAAAGTGCAGTGCTCTCTGTAATCGATGCTTTGCTCAGTTTTTCATTGACATCATCAGTTGCCCTTTCAGTTTATGGAATTTTTTTTGACATTGCCTTGTCGAAACATATAAGAGATCAGCTAATTTTTATTAACCGTTATCAACATGATTAATGTTTAATTTCATTTTGAATTGATAACTGTTTTTGTTTTTTTTCAATTCATCTTTATTTCTATAGCGCTTTTACAATGTAGATTGTGTCAAAGCAGCTTAACATAAAGTTCTAGTAAATTGAAGTTTAATTCAGTTTAGTTTAAATTTCACTGCTGAAACTCCAGGTGTAGGCAGGTGTAGCCTATACAGAATATTGTCATACATTGACAACATTAAAACTTAATTATACACTTGAAAACCCTGCAGAACCTAGTTTGAAAACTCCAGGGTTGCTTTTGTAGATCAACAGTATCTGGATGCAGACTTGGATTTGCAAACTGAGACTGCATATTTAAGACTTTCAATGTCAGACGTAATGCACTCACTGAAGCTAGTGATGTCACTGTGAGGGCTAGGGTTAGGGCATCAAAACCATTGCATGCAGCTCAGCATGCAACTGCACAGAGTCTGCATCCAGACCCCACTCGGCAGACTTTTGAAAATGATTTGTCTGTATGCGCTTAGATTATGTCATAGCCTATTCTTAACTAAATCAATTGGAATATTTTATTTATTTTTAAATATTCTGTATGGTCAAAACCCAATAAAGTTCTTTCAGTATTACAATGTAAATATCACATTGTAGCCTTCAGTGAAACAAATTAGACAGACTTTGAAAAAGGTGCATGAGTTAGTGAATAACAAAGGCCTTTTCCGTTGTGAAAACATTTATTCGTTTATTTTCCTTTGGCTTAGTCCCTTCATTTATCAGGGGCCACCACAGCGGAATGAACCGGCAACTTATCCAGCATATTTTTTATGCAGCATTTTTAAATGTGTCTTGTCCTGTGTTGTTATAATGAATGCCATCACAATCTTTGTTAAGTTATTTATTTGTTTGCATATTTTATTTTTTTCATTTTGAATAAAAACTAAAGGATTTAGAAACTGAACGTCCTTTTCACACTGACTCAATTTAAAGGGCACTATAAAGGCTAAAGAACTTAATTATTATATTTGCAATATTTGTTATATGTTGTTGGACAATGCATTAGCGAGTAAAACGTGTTCTGTGGGTTAATTTAGATTATCAACATGTGTTTTCATTGTCTTTGTCATAGTGCGTGCCAGGGAGAGCCGCACTCCAAGCACTTTCATGCTGGGGTCACAGGCAGTACCCCCAACCCCTGCAGTTTGCCAGATTGACGACACCAACAGGAGAGAGCATGCCTGGCTATCAAGCCCACACCGTGTCCTAACTACAAGCAACAACGCACGATAGAAGGAATATTTCCTGTTAAAATGAGTTTTTTTCCTAACTATCACCTGTAATTTCTATTTTAGAAACTTGTATGCTTCTATTTCTTGCAGCTGAACAACAGGATAAACCAGTGGTTCTCAAACTGGTGGTCCTCTAGATGGTGCTGGGGGGCCACTAAGAAATTCTAGAACAGGTGTAATCAACAGGCCCATCTAGATTAATTTTGTGCCCAGTGTCATACTGAAGATTAATGCATTTTTTGTTTACAGTTTGTGCTAAACAGTACTGCAAATGGTAAGCTTTATGTTTGCGTCATGTAAATGCAGTTGATACTTTCGCATCCATCAGAACTTTTAATTTTGAATAAAACCTCCTGGGCGCTTCCAGTGGCATTCAGCACTTGTCTGCTGCTCCTGACGGTGCTTGAGGTTAAACAGCCTTTTATCTCGTTTACGATTGAAAACTTAAATGAATGCTGAGGGCTATTTAAGGTCTATTTAACTGATTATAATACATTATCGATGCTGTAAAAGGAACATTATCAGTGACTGAAAAACACTTTCATGTATAGCATGTCCTGATTTTGCCAAGTGCTAGTTGTCCTGAGACCAAAATTTTTTATGATGACCCAGGGACAACAACTCCATCAGCCAATCAAACATTATTACGTCATCATTATGTGCCCCCTGCACACATCTGCAGCCTGCAGATAGGGATGGGGCTGTATGTGCAGCCCCGCCCATAAGTAACAGTGGGTGTGGTTGAACATGTCGCTCCACCTACAAGTCTTTTTTATTTATTTTTTTGCTCCACCTACAAGTCTTTCATTAATTAATGGAAACATAATGACGTTGACATAACGTATGCTTTCGATTCCGGTTTTCATTTCAAGTTTCAAGCCTATTAAAGACAATAATCACAAACTGCTGTATCTTAAATTATTATTTTCTTTAACTTGTCAGTCTTCCTGCTCTACATGTGTGTATGTG
>CAIGQV010017040.1:0-16225 GCA_903798115.1 Danio jaintianensis | reverse complement strand
TTTCTTTCTTTCTTTCTTTCTTTCTTTCTTTCTTTCTTTCTTTCTTTCTTTCTTTCTTTCTTTCTTTCTTTCTCTGGAAAAAAAAATTCTGATCATTTTGCTCTTATTAGATACAACATAATGGAAAAATTGCAGGAAATGTTTGCATAGTTTCCAGTATATAGTTAAAAAAAACATATATATATTTTTCTTCATTCTCAAATGGTTTAACACAGCTTGCAGTCCAGGGTTTCCAAGCTTTCCAACCACCATCAGTTTTATTAATAATGAACAAAAGAGCTCTGAGAGATTCATATATCCATTGCTAAAAATAACATGCTCCACTATCAAGCCTCTGCATCAGAAGAATGTTACTCTGCTTTAAAAAAAAAAAGAAAGAATATTGAATGAAGCAGTTTAGAATTAATTTAATATATTATTATTATTATTATTATTATTATTATTATTATAAGTGTCGTGTAATCTTAAATTTTTTTTGTTTCATTCTGTTGTAATTTAACAGTGGATGGAAAAAATGTTGAACTGGTCATTCAAACTGTTGAATAATGGAAGGCTTCAAGCATTATTTTAATGTCTTGTTGGTTTATTTATTGTTTCTGTGCTGTGAAATTATTGACTGCGCCGTTAGACGATAAATCAATGTTATTTGCGGGGTGATGGTGGATGGTCAGGGCTTCAGTATGCGTTTTGGCGCAAAGGAGGAGAAATCCTTTGTCTGGAGCACTGAATCTGTAATCAGACGCAGAACGGCAAACTGCAAGTAAACAAAATGTATTCATCCAAAAGTATCTCAATGATTGTACATTAAGAATCATTGTTGATTGCACAGATTAGCTGGCTGAATACACTTTGACCATTTAAACTGAAAATAAATGCATCTGTTGCTCATATTCACAGGTGCTGTAACACCTATTGCATGCGCTTATATATCTGTCGCATCTGCTTTGGTCAAAATTGGTCGATTAGTCTCATTAGTCATATTCTGAGGCTTTTCACGGTCAAACCTCAGTTACTAACCATATGTGCCAATTTGCATGTGCAAATGGACTGCAGTTGAGATTTCAGCTCTATCTGTCAAGGACAAGACAAAGGACTCGAGGAAAATTAATTCATAATGATCAGCCTGTCATTTGACATTACCAGGGATTGTTACACTGAGCTCTATTTACACCGTTTACATGACACAGATAGATGATTAGCAATATCCTTTCCAACACCGACAGCCTTATCAATGAACTGTCTGGTTTTATTCTGTACATACGGTGATAAATTGTGGGAGTTTAGGCACTGATTTACTCTTGGCAAGATGAAACGAACATCTTTTTTTCCCATCTACGTTCAATTCAATATAATCTATTGCAGCTCTGTATTACAGTACATCACAAAGAAAAGTGGAATTTATTCATGTTTGGCCATTGAAGTCCCTCTGTGAGCAGTTAAGCCATGATTACTAGACAGACTCAGTCTCTGTTCATCTATTGCATTGCTGCCTGTGGCTGACAGCACTATAGGAAGTCAATGTGAAGCAGCCCCACAGGCTCTGCGCAATAAAACTGAGTCCATAAACTGACTTATAAAGATTGAACTTTTCAGGAAACTGACAGGCTTCCTTACCTAGTCCTTTTCTTAAAACTCTGAACAAGACATTTTTTGTCTGATACCCAAATGGATAGTTGATTAGAAAATTAAAAAAAAATACTCATCATTTACTCACCCTTTGCTTGTTTCAGACCTTTATGAATTTCTTTCTTCTGTTGAACACAAAAGAAGATATTTTGAAGAAAGCTGGAAACCTGTAACCATTGACTTCCATAGTATTCGTTTTTCCTACTCATCAATGGATACAGGTTTTTGGCTTTCTTTAAAATATCATCGTTTGTTTTCAACAGAAGAAAGAAACTTACAAAGGTTTGAAACTTGAGAGTGAGTAAATGATGACAGACTTTGTATTTTTTGGGGAACAATGCCTTTAAATGTGACCTTGAAATATGGAGTAATTTATGTGCATAGGTGAAAACAGGGGTGCAATAATAGAAAGGTGAATGAAGGGTTGATGAAATGTTTAGTCTCCCAGTTGATGAATTGACAAACTGATTGAGTGATAAATTAATGAGGTCTCACAGGCCGGGCTGTGCATTTTAACTAGCTGTAGAACCTTTTATTTGCTTGTAAAAACCCCACTGAATTATGCAGAAAATGTTAACATAATCACAGAATCCAATCATATTTTGCTATCAAATGTGGAATGCTTTCGTTTGGAGATTTCAGATGACTTATTCAAAAGTAGAAGTTTGTATGTAAAAAAGTGAACTTGTGTCTGTGAATAAGCTGCAATAAAACCAACTTAAAATGTGTAAGTAGTGGTACAATTGTTCAAATGAATTGAAACTGGGAAATGTTAAATTGTGTGAATTTTGTTATTTCAATTAATTTGACAAGCTTTGTGATTGCTAAAATGTAAACCTAATAAAACTAACATTTTTATCAATCAATCAATTAATTATATAAAATAAAATGGATAATTCGGGGGGAAATAAAATGAAATTTGGGGGAAAATGAAAATGACAATTCTATTTAAAAGGTAAGAATAAATATAATATTTAAAAATATAAAAATATATTTCAGGCAATAAAAATAAAATGGAATTTGAAAAATAAAAAAAGTTCATAGGGCTGAACTATTAGACTGAAAAAATAGACTGAGAAAGATGATGTGTTGTTAATTCAGGCTTCAACAATGTTCTAGGTGGTTTTTAGGGTGTCAATAAGTGCTCTCAATTGCCATCAGGTTACTAGGGTGTTGGATTTGGGTGTTGGAGCAGGCCCGTAGCCAGCCTGGTGAAAGAGGTGGTTCTTTTTTCTTAAAAAGTAGACCTTTGCAGTTATTTGCCTCATTTTCTATTTAATTGTGAAATTTAAATACTGCATTTTAGTGACATTTTAAGCACTATTTTAGCTTGTCGGGTGGTCATCATAACCACACTTTTTAATGTACCAAAGATATTTCACAAAGATTTAGAATAAAGAAATATGAAATAAGTACTTATTTTTCAAATACAAATTTATTACATCATATATCATTTGAAAAAAAAAAAATAGGAATCTGTTAAAGTTTTAAATTAAAAACTGTAGCTTATTGTCATTTATTAGGCAAATAACAACTGGCAAGCACATTCAACTTTCCTCAGTCAGAATTTGGCCCTTTGAATAATAAAAAATGTAAACATAATAATAATAATAATCATGTAGGTCTTAACGATTTTTTAGCCTCTCTTGTAATAAGTACATTCGGAAATATATGGATAACAATAATAGCCAAATTAGTATTCAATTTCATTTTAATATGGGCCGCTTTTGGTGCTTCACACCTTTTTATTTGGTCATTTTTTGTTCCAAGATTTATAATAAAAGTTACTTGTAAAATCTTTCCTCCATTTAAAAACAGTACAGTAGTGAAAGACAACTTCACTTACGTCAGATTGTATGTTTTCTTGCACAGCTGGTTGTTGGACTCATGACAAATTATTCT
The DNA here is from genome assembly GCA_903798115.1 of Danio jaintianensis. Taxonomy (NCBI): domain Eukaryota; kingdom Metazoa; phylum Chordata; class Actinopteri; order Cypriniformes; family Danionidae; genus Danio; species Danio jaintianensis. Next base: position 12,697 of record CAIGQV010017040.1, on the reverse strand, counting down.
TGCATTGGCCAAAACTGATTAGCTGAAGTCACAGCCAACAGAGAATTCTGTTTGGTTTTAATGACTTTTTTGATGGTTATTTTTACTATTTATGATGGCATAGCAGTCAAAATAGGACAAAGGAGTATGTATAGGACAAATTCAGGACCTTTGTCAGTGAGGGGTGGGTCTTCCGAACCACCCAAATCCCCCCTGGATACGAGCCCATCTAAAGGTATTTGGGATCCCTAAATAAGATTGAAATTCTTTCTTTAATGCACACCTGAGATTGATTTTGCCAGTTTTACTGTTATCAGATTAGAAATGTTAATAATTTTAAATAAAATCTTTGTACTTTAATATTATTCCTGTATCTTGAGATTTACCTTAGCAACACACAATATACATATATAACTACACAAACAGAAAATGTGTCTTGTTTTGAGCCTGCATATTGCACACAGTATATTTCTTCAAAGCAGCAGGTCTGCTCTCTGGCTGGGACGTATGGATCTCTCTGGCTGACTTCACAGACCTGCTGTTCACACATGCACTGACACACACGTACACACATATACACACAGGGACTTGCGCTCCCTCTCCCACTGGGATGACATCTGCTGCCAGGCTCACTGGACGCAAAGACCTGCCCAAATCTCACCCAGACGCATGCATGCATATTTCTGGAGGATCAGCAGATGTATAGTGCACATGTATTCTGCTTGCAGCTATTCGGTTGTAAAACTTGAACACATCTAGCCTTTGTGTCATCATCTCGATCACCATGGCAATGCCGCCATCTTGACGATTCTCTTATTTCATTGGCTGAAACAGTGGCCAGGCTTTGACCTTGAGGTGGGAAATTTGTATACGCGTGAATAGAAAAGTCTTCATTAATTGGCTTGGTTGCCGTTTAGCTTGATGTAGTGAGGTTTGCATGGCAAATAAATGTTCTTGATTGTGATTTGTCTTTTGTTGTGTCAAAGATGTGCATTTCAATCTATGCTATATATATATGTACAGACTGAGCAGTTCCTTGCACTGACAGCAGCTTGTATAGTAAATCGCCAGATAATGTTACATCCCCTGAGTGCTGGTAAAGCCACATCCGATAGATTTTTTTGCTGTAATCTACAAAACAAATCTAAAAACTGAAATATTTTTAAAACAAAGAGGTGTATTTGCATTAAATAGTTAAAATATATGTATTATACTTGTATTTATTTATATATATATTTAGAGTAGAAGTAATTTTGAAAAAAAAATCAATTAATATGTGTTTAAGTTAAATGAATATATTTGATATACAAAATTAATATGCACATTATTATTATTAATATTTTTATTATTATTATTATTGTTATTATTATTATTATTATATTACAATATAATATGCTGAAATGAAAGCATGTGTTCTCTTTTTTTCTGATATTTACTTTTTTGTTTTTGTAAAAGTATATACATGTAGTATTTATTTATATATATTTAGAGTAGAATATTTGTGAAAAAAATCAATTAATATGTATGTAAGTTAAATTAATATATTTAATAGACAAAATTAATATGCACATTGTGCACATCAGTTGGCGTTTCTGTGTGGAGTTTGCATGTTCTTCCCTTGTTGGTGTGGGTTTCCTCCGGGTGATGAATAAAGGGACTAAGCCGATTGAAAATAAATGAATGAATAAATGAATGAATGTTGTATTATCTCCAAAACTTTCCTGAGTCAAAATATAAAAATGCATTGTTCTTGAAGGAATAAAACTACACGAATTATTACAAGCAGCATATCTGACACAAAATCAAATGCATTCAAATCACTGACATGAGGCAATTTATCAAAGACTTGTAAGATAAAGTTATACGTTTCCTCAGTTTTGAAGTACAATTGTCCAGTAATTTTCATTAATGGTTAATGGCATGCTAAGAGAAGTACACTGTAAAATAAAAATATATATCTGGAAATTAGCAGTTTTTCGTATTTTGTAATTTATTTATTTATTTTTTCCTGTTTATTAATGCTTTTGAATTGCATTATGGGACATTGATATTTCTTCCAACAACTTTTAACCTTGAAAAGTTTGAAAAAGTAACTTTTATTAACATTTTTAATAGTTTAAAGTGAGATATTGTCTGGGCTGGTGTTGTATATTACAGTACAGAAACCTTGTAATAAACTGCCAGTACATTTTACAAACTACTCAAATGTCAATAAAAGTCACTTTGTTAAACTGTAGAGTTGAATTTTCAACATCAAAAGTCGACAGAGCAGAGATCAAGCTTCCATAATGCAATTCACAACCGTAAATAAACTGAAAATCACACTTGTGAATAACAAAATGCGGAAACTGTCAATTAACAGATATTTTTTACAGTATATGTCACCATATTCTCATAGAACTGAAAGTGAACATTTCACATTCATTTCTAAATAACAACTGTTGCCTTTTCCTGTAGCATGTTAGATCATCATTTGAAACCTCAGTTACTTCACACATCCAGAAATGTTAATCTCTTTTGAACTGGCAAGTTGCTTTTATGGGGGTTGTGTAACAGTCCTGTTCATTATTGACCCACACCAATAGACCACGATCTCCTCATTAACGTATCTGTTTTTCTGACACAGGCTTTCAAGGAGATGCTGTATGCGGCCCAGGACCAGGCCCCGTCCTTAGAAGGTAAGGAGACTCCCATCTAAACACGCAATGACCAAACCCTTTTTCCATCCTGTATTCGCCTCCAGCAGCCCAGAACAAACTGCAGACTATAAATAGAGGGCATTTCAGTGCTGCCACATCTCTGGCAAGACAGTGGGCATGGCTATAATTAATACAGGGCGTCAGATGTGTGCGAGGCGTGAGGGTGACCGGGTGCGGCATGGAAATGGTTTATCTGAAGAAGTAAACAGAGTTCTTGGGTTTCAGGTCATTTAGTTTCAAAGCGACGCAGCGATGATGTTGTTCTAGTACTTTTTTATGTCAAATCTCATAACTCTGATTTGTGGTTTTAAGGTAAAAGTTTGGATGGAGATGTTACTGGTGAGCTTTGAAGAATTCCTTGCTTTCATCAGCATTTGGGCTGTATAATATTGGAAAAATATGGAGTCCAATTGTTTATTTAAATTTATTTAGTTTTTTGTTGTTGTTTTTTGATTGGTTTTATTTATGTTTTTAATTTAATTTTATTTTATTTTATCTTATTTTATTTTACTTTATTTCATTGCGATAGAGGGGAATTTTCACCCAATAAAAATTATATGATTTTTTAAAATTTAATTTAGTCTGATGCTCTTTTTTGTAGGATTAAAGTAACTGTATGGAAAAAAACCTGAAAATAATTTTTAACATAGGCAACATAGGACTATATACATTTCTGGAGATCGCGAATGGCTGCATGTATGGCTGCATTTCGTCTTTAAAATGAATGCTATGGCGTGGTATGATGCCGTTCCTTTTCGCGCTTACCAGCTGACCGCTTACCTCCATATGGATGGCTTTCCCGCTGTTACCAGTTTGTCCAGTTAGCTCGCCATGTACATCGGTGGACTTGAGACGCAGAGAGGAGTTGACCACGACGACGGGGTTCGAGTCCAGCGAAGAATGGTTCCAGAAAGCGGGTAAAACAGAAGCCAAAAAATAAAATAAACAAGTAAATAACAGGGTGAGAATGTGGTAAAATCTGAAAACGTGGTAAAAATCAGGCGAGGGCTTTTCTTTTTCTGGATTGCTTTTGAAAACACTGCGGTTGGGTTTAGGGAAGTGGGTGGGCGGGTCAATCAGTACTTTTGAAAACACTATTGGTTGGGTTTAAGGAAGGAGGAGGGTGGGTCAGTCGATCGGTCAGTCAGTCAGCGGCAGCGGCCTCTGGTGGATTTACGCGAGAAGAGCAGGCGCGAATGGCACTCGCGAGAGAAATTTGAGATCTGAAAAAGCATACACATCGCCCTCTGGTGGATTTGCGAAAACAAAAACTGCAAAAAAACGTACCTCCTGGGACGTATTTGGCGCTCTCCAGAAATGTATATATCGGTACGTTTTCAGAATGAGCCTGGGTTGCATTCTCCAAGAAACAATTTAAATCACTTTCAGTTGTTCTTTTTACAATAAATATGACAATAATGACTATAAAGTAATAATTATGATTTTCTTTTTTTCTGGTAATTGTTATTAAATAAATATAGTTTATAAAATAATGTTTTGTAATGCTACAATTGCGCTATGAAACAAAAAAGTCAACAAATTTTACTTTAAAAAATGCTATATTTAATACTTACACCTACATTTACATTTGCAATCAGTAAAGCAACAAGCTTTTATTTTGACTTAAAGTATTCACTACTAAAACTGATAAAGAATATAATTATTGAAAAAAAACTGACATTTGCACTAAGTCATATCATCATGGCGATTGCATTTTGATTTATTGTGATCAGTGTATCAGTTACATTGCTTTATGACGGTTTCATGTGGCATTACTGTAGGTTATGTTACAAAGCATGACACAGTGTGCTTTGTTGTCATAAGAAATTACATGATGCAAATATGAATTATAGTCTCAGAGTGTCCTATGAGAGACAGTCAGTTGGATCATGAATGATAAGATAGTATTTATGTGAGAAACAAGCCTCAGCAAGCCATTTATACCAGTGGCAGACACCTGAAGAAGGACCATACTGTTTAGCATCCCTCTTTCTGAGAACTAATAACTAATAGCCCTCAGGAAGTTTGTGTGTGTGTGTGTGTGTGTGTGTGTGTGTGTGTGTGTGTGTGTGTGTGTGTGTGTGTGTGTTTACAAGGTCCTGTCAAACTAAAGAAGAGATGTTCTTTCCAGTCAGTGCTTCTGTGTGTCTCTGTCAGACTTTGTGTGTGTGTTTGGCAAGCCACTTTGACCTTGTTTTTGCAATTCTGGGCTTCGCTGAAGTGGCAAATAAAAGAAAAGTTGGCAGGTCTGTTTGTCAGAATAACAGATTTATTGTGCTGAAAAAAAAAACGTTCTGTGTGGAAAAGAGGAAATGTCTGAGCTGCATTTTAACTGGATTTTGCTTACAGGCAAACAAAATACTCTTTCATGTATGATGTCACCGTGGTGTGCTTTACCAGGTTGTGTGAACTTCATTCAACACAAATTTATCAACTACTGTGCATTAATTTTTATTGTTAGTGTTACTATTTGTGGCCAGAACTTTCTATTCGGCATTAGACATTTGAGAAAAGCATTAACCTTTGCGATGTAATTTATTTCACATATTTAACATGCAAATTGCAGAAAGATGTGTGATTTAGACATATTATTTTTAATCGTTTAAAAATTGGTGAAAAATATGGAATGCAATATTTCAATATACCATACTGGTTTAATGCATTTATTAATTTTTATTTATTATTTATTTATTTATTGCTATTTGATAGATGCATTAATATATCTTATAAACGGGAAATTGAATTGAGAAAGCTAATTTTCTTACATTATTATTATTAATATTACTGTTATTATTACTAAGTTATTATTACTGAGTTATTATTACGTCTATTTTTACATTTAGATAACCTTTGGCATCATCCAATGCTCCCTGAAAGTAATGTTTAAAATAATAACAGATTTTTAGCATATTTTTTATTTATATTGTGCATTATAATGTTGTAATAATTGAATGATTGTCTTTACTTTTTAGCATTTGTACTTTAAATTTGTTTATATAACATTTTAAGAATTGTAATATCCTTCACTGATCTAAAAATAAGCGTTTCAGTCAACCAGAATTTTTAAATATGGTACTAAATGCTTTGAATAACACTTGTAATTATCATGCAATCACTCATTTAAGTCCACTTAAATCTTAATGATAATGGGGCCAGTATATTGTAATCCATGCCAGTGTCTAAATCCAGCAGATCAGAATTAATCCATAAAGATCAATGGATTTCTCGCTTTCCCAGCATTCAATTGAAGCCCCACACAGTTTCCAGTATCAGTACAGCTGTGGCGAGGTCTCGCTCTTTTTCCCCTCCAAAACCGCTTTGATGTGCCTCTTAAGGGAAAGTGGATTGATGGAAAATGAAAGGGGAAAACAGAATAGAGGAATAGACAGACTTATTGAAGCACCTGTCTTGTGGCTTTTATATTAGGTTTCATATCTATCAAAACTCCTGACATGGTTTGTGAGGCTTAGTGCAGTAGTTTTTCAAATATGGCTTTGTATTGTCTTCGAGTCTGTTGAGATCAAGTGATGATTTTATTAAATAACCCTCCAATGAAACACTAATTACTGCAGCTAGATTTATGAGGAAGCTTTTTTTCCTTCACAGTCTAGGAGAAAGAGGAGTTTTGATATTCTGTGAACACACTGGTGCCCGAGGGAGGCAATTTATTGGGTTATTACGGCCCTCTTTCTCTCTCTTTCTCTTTCTCTCTGGCCTGATCTGATATAGTCATTTTGAAGCTCAATATAAAGAGTGTGGCAGTTCAAAGTGTCAGCATTCCCATACACTGTCAGCAACACCAATGAACTCTGTATGCTAACGTGTCCAGGCACGAAAATGAGCGATTGAAGTCTCTAACGGAATGGAGGTACGTGAGTGTTTTCTATAAATGCCTTAAAATGCAGAGGATAAAAGATTGGCATACATTTGCTGTGGATGCTATATTCGTGATAAACTTGTCATGCTGACACTGAATGTGCTACCTACTTAGACAGCATGTGAAAGTAAGGAAAGTGTGAAGAAAGTAATCTCAGTGAGATTTAGTACAAAGAGTGAGTATAAGAATAGTAAATTTCATACTTTTAGGTTTAGTGATATGGGAACCAGTATATTAGTGGTGGGAAATGAAAGAAAAGTTGGCAGGTCTGTTTGTTCATAATTAAGCCTTGCACACTGGGACGTTCATTGCTTGTACTTATTGCAAGCATTTTTCAAGACTTTTTTTCCCACATTTGTGGGATCTTAGCTGACAATGAGCCGATTAAACATTCAAAATCACTTCTTGACAATAGTGGCTTAATAAAAAACAGAAATACCTCAGTACACAAGGTGGCGCTCTGCAAATTTACACCTCTGACACTCGTTGCATTGAACTACATGATAAGTACACAAGATAAAAGTTGGAGGGTGACTTCTACCCACCAACTTTTACCTTGTGTACTTATCATGTAAAGTTGTGTGAACAAAATCATCAATCTCATTGGTTGTCCAGTTTTAACCGTGGTACGTCAAGCCAAATAAAATGAGCTCCAGGCATTTTTTATTTTAAATTACGTTTTTTTAAGCTTGCCATTTTGCATATCGGTGTGCACACTCACATTAGGGCCCTTTGATTAGTCACAAGGCGTTAAACATCAGTAAATGATTTATTGTGTTTAAAATGTTTTAGGAATAATCCTGTGCTGTATTTAACAGAATTTTGCTCACAGGCATGCAAAATACTCTTTCCTGTATACTGTATATGCACCCTGGTTTAACACTAATCCACAGCTTTCAGGTGATCATGATTTACTCAACACAAATACATAATTTTTTTTTTCTATGTTTGGGAAGAACGTTGCAGTTGGGTTAGACATAAAAAAGCCCCACTCCAAGCGGGATTCATATAGTTGTTTCTGCATAGGAGGCAGGTGTGTAACAAATAAGATAAAGTTTGCAGTTTCTAGAGTCAAGTCACTAGCTTGCCTCTCAAGTTCAAGGGTGTGAGCTTTACTCGTGTAGCTCTAACTAGTTTGCCACAGTTACACTCGCCTCCATAAACCTCCCTCCCTTGGTCACAGCATCAATGTAACATTTCCAATTGCACTATTTGCACTCCATTATTCTTTTGCCCATAAACCTCACTCCCGTCCGGGTCACGGCACCAATGTAACCCCTCTGCTTCTACTCACAGTACAGTTAGTACAGGTAGTACATTTCTTACTAGCTAGCCTCCATTACACTATTTATTAATTCTTTCCTATTCTTGCTTATACTATTCTGAACAATGTCTGAAACTTTGTATTGTTTGCACTTGTTCTGTTCATTGGCTGTATGTCATTAGCTTAGCAACATGCTAACATAATCAGTTGTCAGCTACTCTATATGGAAGGCTTGTGGCTCATTAGGATGTGTAAATATCAACTTGAGCCAGATGGGTTTGCCAGAACACTATATTCTTTGTAACAGACAGGAATGGTTTGCCCATAGTTACCTAAAGGTCGCCTGACTCCCACCATACAGCATTTCATAATATTGTAGTCCTGCCTCTAAGCTTAGCTTGCCAGTTTAAAACACATTCATTTAGACGTAATTGAGGTGAATGCATTTAAATGGCCTGTGTGTGCTCTTTCCAAGACCTTTATGGATTTGGAGTCTCCTGCGGTATTTAACCTGCACTGCGGGCCTTTTATCTGAGCCCGACGGTTTTTAATTAAAGATAAGACAACAGTGAAGGAAATATGAGCACTGACTTTGCTTTTTGCCTGCTTGTTTTCAGTTGGCCAAACCAATTGAGAGACCAAAATAAATGGCTTCAGATTTATAAACAGTGCCCTCAGTAATAAACAACAAGCCACGTTTATGAATCTTTCATCAAAATCTGGTTATTTGGCAGAGAATGGACATTTTTGAAAACTCTCCTTTTGATTCATAAATGATTTGTGAAGCTCAAATTTGATGGTTAAATGTGTGCATGTTAAGTGGTTTGTATGTAACACTATGTAAATAAAAAGTGCTGCATATTCAAGTGATTTTTCTTGACTATATTGCACAAATCCAAGAGACTAATTGGTCATGTGTCTGATTAAAAATACATTCATTTTCTGACAGATTAATAGTAATGCTTTAAAAACATACACTACCTGACAAAAGTCTTGTCGTCGAGCCCAGTTGTAAGAGCAACAAATAATAACTTGACTTCTAGTTGATCATTTGGAAAAGTGGCAGAAGGTAGAACTGCATCCCAAATATCACAAATACTGCAGAAGACCTATTGAAACCCGCTTGGACCGAAGATTCTGACAGAAATCAGTCAAGTTTGGTGAAGGAAAAATCTTGGTTTGGGTTTACATTCAGTATGGGGGTGTGCGAGAGATCTGCAGAGTGGATGGCAACATCGACAGCCTAAGGTATCAAGACATTTGTGCTGCCCATTACATTACAAACCACAGGAGAGGGCAAATTCTTCAGCAGAATAGCCCTCCTTCTCATACTACAGCCTCCACATCAAAGTTCCTGAAAGCAAAGAAGGTCAAGGTGCTCCAGAAATTGATGAGGGAGGAGGCATTGAAGATGAATCCAAAGAATCTTGATAAACTCTGGGAGTCCTGCAAGAACGCTTTCTTTGCCATTCCAGATGACTTTATTAATAAGTTATTTGAGTCATTGCAGAGATGTATGGATGCAGTCGACCAAGCTCATGGGAGTCATACACAATGTTAATTCTTTTTCCACTGCACCATGACTTCATATTCTATACCAGGGGTCACCAAACTCGGTCCTGGAGGGCCGGTGTCCTGCAGATTTTAGCTCCAACCCTAATCAAACACACCTGAAGCTGCTAATCAGGCTCTTACTAGGTATACTAGAAACTTCCAGGCAGGTGTGTTGAGGCAAGTTGGAGCTAAACCCTGCAGGGACACCGGCCCTCCAGGACTGAGTTTGGTGACCCCTGTTCTATACTGTACATTATTTCTGTTAAGTAATAAGACTTTTGTCTAAGCAAAGTCAGACCATACTGTTCTAAATAAATAATTAAAAACCAAGGCATGATCTTATTTTATTTTAGTAAAATATGCGTAATCTAGAGGCCTTTGGCTTTCATATAAGCCACTTCTGATACCAAATGATCAACTAGAAGTCAAGTTATTATTTGTTGTTCCTAAAACTTGGATAGGCGACAAGACTTTTGTCAGATAGTGTACTTTGCTGGTTTCAAAATGCAATCAATCATAATTTTGCCTATAAAGAATACAAAGGATCCCAAAGCTAATTATTGTGTGTTTTTTTATTATATTCTTTTTTGTTATTCTTTTAATGTAATCAACATTAACTTTTATTATCAACCACTTGTCATTCTCATAATCCAGTCAGTTCCAAATGTATAAAATCAAGTCCTTGCATTTTTCTTCACTGAAAACCATTTAAATGCCCAGCCTTTTAGCATGTTATTTCCTGCACTTATATCTGAAATCTCTTTCAAACGTCTCTGTCTTTGTATGGACAGTTTCAGAAGCCATTCCCATTCAATCCACAAGCCTTTCAAGGTTTAATGATGCTGAATCAATACCGGCAGAAAAGCAATTGTGTGCATCTTCTTCTACTCTGTAGGTTATGCTCCTGGTTGGCTGACCGTTCAGGCACACCTCCAGTAATCCAATAGAGCAAGAGAGAGGAGCTGAAATTATCTTCCCGGTTGAAGTGAACACACAGACATAAGAAACCATTTAGTATAGAGTCCTGCTCTGTGGAAGAAAAAAAACGGTAGAAATGAGTGACATTGAATCTTGTATCTGTGGGTCACATAGGCCTTGCACAGTTATGTTAGTCAACTGGATCTAAAAACAAAAAATATAAAAACATATATGGTTAAAATAGTACATTATCTAATAAAAATTGAAAGGTTCAGCACTGCATTGTAAGTAATTTTACTATGCTCAAATTCAAATTATCTAAGTAAAAGGATAAATTGTTCAGATGTTCAGATTGATGCAAGTAAAAATTATAAATAAAAAATTACATTAAGAGAAGTTCTTTTGTGAAATATATTTTGTTGTATATATTTTATTTATTTGCATGTTTTGTGATTCATAAAATCAAAGTCAATTGCTATACCAGCACTTTAAAAAGCCCTTTTTTCACAAGACCTTTTACACAATCTGTTTAAACAAGTAATATATAATCTGTTTACACAAGTAATATATATGTATCTCCTATATATACTCTAAAACTACCCTTAGCCATTGACTTGCATTGTATGAATCACCAAGGCCCAGAGTTTCAGCTAAAAATCTTCTTTAATGTTCTACTGAAAAAAGTCACTTACATCTTAGATGGCCTGAAGGTGAGTAAATAAACAACACATTTTAAGGCGGGGTTTAGGGCAAACTATCCTTTATTATTATATCAAACATGAGAAGTTGTTAATTATATGAAAATTAAATCCTGTAAAACTTGAAATATTGTCACTAGGTTTTTACAATGGCAACCACAGCTGTAAATGTAAACATCAAATTTCAGTGTATTTTTATGTGTGTGTGTATTTTGTATACAGCGCAAGTATAGCAATACCAGTAAATTTGTATTTTTGTTTTGGTCCCCATGAAGAAAACAGCTCATAAATCCCACAGAATTAAGTATTTTGAAAATGTAAAAATGCAGATTTTATGGGAAGTCACCATAAAGATAGCTGTACCTGTGCGTGTGTGAGAGTATGTGTGTGTTGTATATGGCGCTCAAACACTCATTTAAAGCTGAGCGGTGCTCTTGTCATATGGAGCTGTGAACAGCTTGTTGCCTGCTGAGAGAGCAGTCAGTGTAATTAGTGTTTGGGGCTCGTTCTGATCAAAGAGCAGTGAACACCATCATTCTCTTACTTCTACTTTGAGTTTGGACACAGTTCACACACATAATGACAAACCAAATCTTTTTATTATGCATTTATTAAATTCAGTTATTTACTTGATGCACAAATGCCTCATTGCACACAATGCTTTTCAGTGCACTTCTATTCAGCAGACAATAGCTTTTCATTCGGCTACTTTGTTTTTTAATTAATCAGGTATAAATAAGCAATTTTTCTGACCATCTGGACCATCTAAAAACATTCATTAAAGCTGTAGCATACATAATAATGGCTTATTTTCCTCCTCACTTCTCTTCTGTGTTTTCAGCTTTGTCTCCCTCTGTTCCATTTAAACCTGTTTTTTTTTGACAGACATGTGTTGGGCTATTTTGAGTGTAGAAGCTCTTGTTGTTGTTGTTGTTATTGTTATTCTGCACACGTGTGGAGGTGCCGAATCTCTCATTAGCACAGATTCCGACCAGGGAGCTTTGGGAGTTTGCGCTGCCCCAGTTGTACTGGCCCAAGGACACAAGGCCAGGCAGGGGCCACGTTCAAGGGGGCCGTGAAGCGTTGGCTGAATCTGCACAGCGCCGACCCCCCAGTCCTCTGCATTATTGATGGACTTCTTCACAAGCTGACACTCTGATGTGGAGCACCATGATAATTGTGCACTAGCTGGTTTGTTTTTACTTCCTTCTTGGCGGAGAAACAAATACGCCAACGCTGACATGAATGAATGAATAAAAAACCAAAGCCATGGCTTTTGTTATAAGTGTAGTGAATTAGGATTTGTGTTTAAAAAAGCATTAGGGATATTTAAAAGGTGGAAAGGGGAGTTAGGGATATTTAGAAATATTTCAAAGCACAGTTCAGATGTTGTTGATTTAAGCTTATTTGACTCAATGTGATGCGCTCAGATCTATCTATCTATCTATCTATCTATCTATCTATCTATCTATCTATCTATCTATCTGTCTGTCTGTCTGTCTGTCTGTCTGTCTGTCTGTCTGTCTGTCTGTCTGTCTGTCTGTCTGTCTGTCTGACTATATCTGTCGTTCTATCATTCTAACAATCTATTTGTCATTCCATCCATCCATCGTTCCATCCTATCTATCTATCTATCTATCTATCTATCTATCTATCTATCTATCTATCTATCTATCTATCTATCTATCTATCTATCTATCTATCTATC